>JBBPKJ010001144.1:0-12726 GCA_038089195.1 Brasilioporus rufonigricans | reverse complement strand
TGTGGTATAGTGCGAGTAGAGGAGATCCCATGTCTAAATGGGCAGTGATAGGTACGGCGAGGCGAGAGTTGTTCAAGATGGTCTGGATGTGAGTGAGGTATGGTCCATTGGGGAAGCCATCATGGATTTGATGAGCGAGAGGTGGTACGTCGACAGAGAGGACTGGATGGTTAGATGGTGAAGTTTCATCGGAGAGAACAGTTTCGGCTAGATAAACATTCCAACCAGTGGTGGCGGCGGTGGAAGATAGGGTAATAGAAGACTTGGTGGGGGAAAGGCGAGAGGGGGAAGTATGGTTGGAGGCCATGTTGTTCGGCCAAGGTTAATGGAAGAATCATGAAAAGGTATGTACGAAGAGAAGGGTGAAACCAGCGACAAAACAAGATAGAAAGATTGAAAGGGAAAGGATGATAGCAAATTGGATTCCATTTGTTTTTGTTTCTTTGTATTCAAGGGGGCACTCACAAAGAGGCACCACGTCTCGAAAGGTTTGGGGAAGGAAAGATTTTGGGGAGTCATTTCTTATAGTCTTGGAGGGCGGACTGTGAATGTTTCAGGTTAGACTCCGGTTCCCAGGAGTCATCAGTGGTGGCATATCCTTTCCATCGGATCAGGAACTGGAAGCCTGTCGGGGTTTTCCGATGTTTCAGGATGTGTTCTACTTCGAATTCCTTATTTTTGTCTATAAGTTCTGACAGTGGTTGAGGGAAATTCTTTCCGTGAATCGGATTTTCCTTGTATGGGGTTAACAAAGAAGCGTGGAAGGTAGGGTGTATTTTTCCCCAAGAGGTAGGTAGTCAGAGTTGATAGGTGATCAGAGATAATACTTTTGTGATAAGGAAAGGCCCTTCTCGTTTTGAGGCGAACTTTGGGTTGATAATATTTCTTTTTAGGTTTCTAGCTTCGAGCCAAACCTTTTGTCCTTTGATGAATGGAATGAATTTTTTCTTGTTTCTAGCTGTCATGGTTTGTCTGGAAAGTTCATGAGCAGCAAGGGCTTCATTTCTGGATGCAAGGAGTTCTTTGATGCGAGCATCGGTGGCAGGTACATTAGAAGTCGAGAAGATAGAAGGAAGGGCTTGGGGCTCATAGCCCATCATAAGAAAGAACGGGGACTTGCCGGTGACGGAGTGAGGGCGGTGGTTGTGAGTAAATTCTGCCATAGGAATCTGTTTGGACCATGTTGTCAGATTAGCTTCACAGAATATCTGAAGATAGGTCTCGACTTCTTGATTAACTCATTCGGTTTCTCCATCGGTTTGAGGATGATAGGTGGTGGAGAGGGCAAGATCGTAGTTTAAAAGGTTTCCTAAGGCTTTTGCAAAGGCGGATGCGAATTGTGGTCCGCAGTCTGAGATGATTTTATCATAAAGTCCAAATCTGGAAAAGACCTTGTGATAGAAAAGAAGGGCGATTCCTTCAGTGGTGGCAGTTTTCTTGGTAGGACAGAGAATTACCCCCTTTGTAAGGCCGTGGTCCACCATGACCAAAAGGGAATTGAACCCAGAGGAAACTGGGAGATTAGTGATTAGCTCACAAGATAGCTGTTTGAATGGAAGAGGGTATTGGAGTAAGTGGAGGGCAAGTAGGATGGGTGTTTGCTTTGTTCTGCTGGCAAACAGCACATCCTTCGACGTATTTGGTGACATAGGATGCAAGTCCTGGCCACCAGAATTCCGCAGCTACCAGGGCATGGGTTTTTAAAATGCCCAGGTGTTCAGCCGTTTTGTGGTCGTGGCACTGTTGAAGGATGGTGCAACAAAGGTCTTCATCAGGGGGTACATAGACTCGTCCCTTATAGGTAAGGATGCCGTCAAGTAATTGCCAGTCGGATAATCATGATTTCAGAAAAGTGGGTAGTTCGTTAATATCTTGGAGTTTTTTGAGGAGTAAGGGGTCATTCTTGGAGTGTTTGGAGATCAAGGTTTTCAGGGTAGAATCGATTAGTCGGACGAACATCGAGGGAGGTAGGAGGGTTGTTTCAGTATCGGTGTCCGAAGAGAGAAGGTCTGGTCATCGGGAAAGGGCATCTGGTCCAGAGAGAAGTCTTCCGGGGATGTGGATGAGCTTCAGATCAAAGTCAGAAAGATCTAGAAGCCAACGAGCTTGTCTTCTATTTAGGTGTTGGGGTTTTCGGAAATAGGTTAAGTTTTTATGGTCAGTGAAGACCTGCACGGGAAAACTGGAACCAAGAAGGTATTGGTGCCATCCTTTTAGGGTGCGGAGGATCGCTAGGAGTTCTCTGTTGTAGATGTCATAGTTTCGTTCGGCTGGAGAGAACGACTGGGAAAGGTATGAGCAAGGATGCCATTCCCCATTGCAGTCAGTCTGGAGGAGAATGGCTCCAGAAGCAAACGCAGATGCGTCAGTGGCAATGGCGAAGGGCTTGGAAGTGTCGGGGAGTTGGAGTACAGGTTTCTTCAGAAATTGTTCTTTTAGGGTAAGGAAGGCAGAGTGGCATGTTTGGGACCAATTCCAAGGTTGGTTTTTCTTGGTTAGGTCGATGAGTGGTCGTGCGATGTTTGAGTAGTTCGGAATGAATCTTCTATAAAAATTTGCAAACCCAAGGAAGGACCGTACTTCTTTTATGGTAGAAGGGTTTGGCCATTTGGAGATCCCATCTAGTTTTACCAGATCCATGACAATATGCCCTGGTTTGACAACAAGTCTGAGATATTCTACTTCATCAGTGGCAAAAGAACATTTTTCTAACTTGAGATGAAGGTCAAGTTCTTTCATTCGTTGAAGAACTCACTTAGTCCTTTCTGTGTGAGTAGCTTTGTCGGGAGAGAAGATGAGAAGGTCATCCATGTAAATGACGAGCCATCCTTTGGCAATCATGTCATGAAAAGAGTCGTTCATGAAGCGTTGAAAAGTTGCTGGGGAATTTGAAAGTCTGAAGAACATGACAAGGGGTTCAAAGAGTCCCTTGTGGGTGAGGAAGGCAGCCTTCCATTGATCACCGTCCTTGATTCTTACATTGTTATATCCCCACCGCACGTCGAATTTAGTAAAGACTTTGGCGTCTTTGAGTTTGTCGATGAGGTCGGAAATTAGTAGGAGGGGGTAGGTGTCTCGAATGGTATGTTCATTGAGGTATCTGTAGTCCTGGCAGGGGCGTAGTTGTCCATCTTTCTTTTTGACAAAAAAGAATGGAGATGCTTGGGAGGATTGTGAGGGTCTGATTTTGTGGGCAACTAAGTTTTCTTCAATGAACTCTTCTGTGGCTTTTCATTCGTCAGTGGTTAATGGGTATAGCTTGCCAATCTTTGGTACAAAGGATTTGTCTAGTTGAATGGCATGATCATAGGGTCTGGAAGGCGGGATGTGGTCGGTGGCTTCTTTCGAGAAGACTTCGGAGAATTCGGAATATTTGGGAGGAAGGGTAGTTTTTGGCTTGGCTTTTTCTGCGGCCATGGCTAATTCAGTGGCAGTGGTTAGTTTCTGGACGAAAGGGGAGCCTAGGGGGGCAAATTGACTGCCAAATTTCTGGATTTGATCTAGCGTCCTTTTCTGTTGGGCGTGTATGAGGAATTCTTCGGGAGATTTGTACTGTGCCATGACATCTCCTTCATTGAGGTAATCAAAGAGTCGGGCATTGGCTACTCAGTTGACTAAGACATGTCGAGGGGGTTTGGTAGGGAAGGATTGCTTATTCTCATGGGAAGCGATGGCAGATATTTGAGTTTGGTAGAGTTTGGCAGATTTGTCGATGGATTCAGGAATGGATAGCGTTCCTTTAGTCCAGTCGATGATAGGGTTGGCTTCTTTCAGCCATGGTAGTCCTAGAATGACGTTTTGTCTTCCACAATTCATAACATAGAATTTGGCAGTTTGGGCAATACCGTTAATGGTGAAAAAGAGATTTGTGGTGAACAAGACTTTTCCGTTTGAATTCGTAGAAGTGTTGACATTTTGGATGGTAAGGGGTTTCGAGAGTCGGTGAGTCGGGATTTTGTTTTTTCAAACAAATTGCCAATCAATGCAGTTTATGTTGGCTCCAGAATCTACGAGGGCAATGGTTTCAACGGTTTTCAAGGTACCAGGGGTGATGACTTCGACAGGGAGATTCATCGAGTCTTTATTCATGGCTATAGTTACATTGGTACCGGAAGGGAACGATCGCGTTGACCGAGGTTCCCATTTCAAAAATCCTTCATTATGTACTCCACTTTCTGGACTGTGGTTTCTTCTTCATCATCTTTGACAAGTAGTTCTGGGAGTTCTTCAACTTTAGCAGTAGTGGGCAGCTCCTTTCGAGTTGGGGGTTCAAGTTTGACCTGGCATTCTTTGGCTATATGTCCTTTTCTTTGGCATCTAAAACAGATTCCTTCTTTCTGGCATCTAGCTCACTCGATTGGAGTGAGCTTCTTTGGAAAAGTGATGTTATCGACGTCCATGGCGAATGGATCTTGTTTGGGAGTGTTGGTCAAGGTATTTCTGGGGATAAAGGGATGATTGGGTAGTTTGTTTCTCCTGGCAACTTCCCTGGCTCGCTCGTTTTTGTCAAAGAATAGAGCCGCTTTATCATACCAGTCAGCGATCTTAGTGGGGGCGTTATCCATGGAAAAGATTCTGGTCATGAGCCAGGTTGGTAATCCTGTGGAAAAGTATTTGATGAGGACGTTGTCCTGTTGGTTCAATTTGGCTAGGGTGGCATGACTCTGGAACGAGGCGATATATTCGGCAAGGGATGGTTTAAAGGTCTGGAAGTCTTTCTGGTAAATCATCCTGGTAGTGGCTAACCAGGCGATGGCATTGG
Source organism: Brasilioporus rufonigricans (assembly GCA_038089195.1). Taxonomy (NCBI): domain Eukaryota; kingdom Fungi; phylum Basidiomycota; class Agaricomycetes; order Boletales; family Boletaceae; genus Brasilioporus; species Brasilioporus rufonigricans. The sequence continues at coordinate 7,964 of JBBPKJ010001144.1, read as the reverse complement.
ATTCTACATTATAATGTTTGAAAGCTTTCTGGAAGGCAGCGACAAAGTCACTGTACTTTCCCATAGTAACAGTGGTGCCGGAGATGGCGGCGGATCTGAAAGTATTGGCCCAGGTAAGGGCCGCTCCTTTGGTCATGAAAGAGAGGGCAAAGGCGATTTTCTTATCGTCATTGTCGTAGATCGTCTTGTTGATGGTGAGGTAAAAGGTTACTGCATTAAGCCATTGTTCGGCTTTCTGGAAGTTTCCATCGAAGGTGTCAGGGGAGTTTAGACGAAGTTCAGTGGATTTGGCGACAGAAGTCATTGCTGGGATGATGGGCAACTAGAATGCAGGGTTACGAGTTACTGGAGTTGGAGAAGGTGGTGTGGGGCTTCTGGGAATGGATGCAGATGCAGCTAGCTGATGGGCTAGATCTTGGTTGAGTTGTTGTTCAGAAGGGGACGGGAGTGGTATGTCCTGGTCAGATGTTGAGGGAGAGCTTTCTTGTTGCTCTTCGGAGTCAGAGGTTTCTGGAAGCGGAATGGAGTCTTGACGGATACTCCAGAGCCGATAGTTCAGAGATGGGGTTCGGGGAGGAATTGTGACTGACTAAGATCAGTCGTTGCTAGATGGAGAGTCTAGTCTTTTGTTATGGCTAGCCTGGGTAGGGATAGACGTATCCTTCATTTGGTTTTCAAAAGATCAAGGATTCGTCCTTTGGTCTAGTTCAAAGGAGTCGATGTCGAGATTATCCCTTTTAAAGGGGTTTCAGGAGTGCTCACTCAGAGTAGAGCGGAGTCTTCAAGAAGAAGGAATGGGTATTCTGAAGGAGACTAGACTAAAGTACATGGCCTGCAAGGGCGAGGTTTAAATAAGTACAAGACAAGTGCACAGACCAAGTTAAGGGCAGGTAAAGAACAAGATAGAATCCGATGGAAATCGGATTATTAGTAAAGTGGAATGACTAACGAGAATCCATGACTCGAACATGGGAAAGTAAGGGTTAGTCAACTGGAACCGAAGATAATAAAGTGGAGACGAAATAATAAGTCGGAGATACAAGAAAAGGAGCAAGAAAGAATAGTTTGTAACAAGTTCCCCATATCCAGGGTTGCTTTGCCTGAGTGAGGAGATGGAGAGGAGCAGTGATATTAGAGAAGTTAGGGATGAATTTGTGATAGAAATTGCAGAAACCAATGAAGGAGTGAACCCCTTTGACATTGGATGGGGGTTTCCATTTTGTGATGGCAGAGAGTTTAACTGGGTCCATCTTTGCTGATCCACTGTCTATGATCATGCCAAGGTATTCCACCTCTGGGACGTCAAAAGTACATTTGGAAAGTTTGAGGGAAAGATGGAGGTCACATGTCTGTTTGAGAATGCATTTGGTTCTGGTGTGGTGAGTGGAAAGGTCAGTAGAGTGGATGAGGATATTGTCCATGTAGATTACCAACCATCCCTCAGTGATGAGGTCTTGGAAGGAATGGTTCATGAATGCCTGAAAGGTGGTAGGGGAGTTACAGAGTCCAAAGAACATGACAGTGGGTTTGAACAACCCTAGGGGGGTGATGAACACTGCTTTCCAGGTATCTTCAGGGTGTATGCGAATATTATCATAGTCCCACTGTACGTCAAATTTTGTGAATAAAGTGGAGTTCTTCAACTTGTTGATGAGGTTGGAGATCAGGAGGAGAGGGTAGGCATTCTTGACAGTATGTTTGTTTGGATATCAATAGTCTTGGCAAGGTTGGAGGGATCCATCCTTCTTTGGAATGAAGAAGAATGGAGAGGCTTGAGGGGACTTGGAGGGGACTATTTGTCCAGTCTTTAAGTGTTCTTTGACGAATGCTTTACAAGCTTCTTGTTCTTGGGGGTTTAACAGGTAGGTTTTGGTGACTTTGGGGGAGAAGGAGCTCTTTAACTCTATGGCATGGTTGAAGGGGCATGGTGGTGGAAGGAGGTCATGAGTCTTTTTGGCAAAGACATCTGCAAATGAAGAGAAGGTAGAAGGGAGGATTTGCTGTTCTTTCTGGGCTTGGCTGGTGATCTTGGTAGAGAGGGTGGTTTTGCAGATATATTCCCCTTTAAGCCAGGCTTCTTGTTTTCATAGTTGAGAGTTGATTTTCTTATCAGGATCCATTCCCAGCCAGTGCATCAGGTATCTGGTAGGCACAGAGTTGGTATGTTTTTGTTTGGGGTGAGAGGATTCAGGGAGAGAGAGAGTTCCAGCAATCCAATTGATCTTTGGGTTTCTGGAATGAAGCCAGGGCATTCCTAGAATGATTTGTGATCTGCCGCATCCTACAACCATTAGATCAAGAGTTTCTTCATGGTCAGGGAAGGAAATGTGGATGGTGGCTTTCTGTTTGATAGTTCCTAGTCAATTTTCAGTCCCATCTACATTGTAGGCTTTGACTGGTTTAGGAAGGGGACATGTTGGTAGGGATAGTCAATGGATGAGGGAGATATTGATGAAGTTTCCTGTAGCTCCACAATCAATGAGAGCAGAAGTGTCAATGGTTTTTGCTCCATGAGATAGGGATAAACAAATTCATATAGTTTTCTCAGATGGTTGGGCTAGTAGTACAGGAGCAAGTAACTGAGGAAGGGGAGATGTTGAGGCATCCTTTCTTTTCAAAAATCCTTGTCCTCGACTTTGGCTATGGTGGTTGTTTGAACAGCTTCAGATTCATCATTCTCTTTTTCAGCAAAGCAGGTGTGGAGAACTTGTATAATTTCTTGGGAGTCTTTCCCTCAAGCCTTCAGGCTACATATGTATTGAGCTAATTTGAATGGTTGGGCAGTCTCAACAACCTGGATGCAAGAGGAAGAGGGGGTGGATTGCTTTCCACACATCTTGTTTGGGTAGTCAGGGTGGTTGTGAGCAGAACAGTTGGATTTCTTGCAGATGAAACAGAGTCATTCATGGAGGCAGTGAGCTCTTTCTACTGGGGACAGGTTGAGGGCATCGATGTCCATGGTGTTGGGGTCTCTGGTATGAGTAGAGAAGGTATGATTTCCTCCTTTCAGAATGTTGTTATCCATTTCAAGGTGTTCAGTGAATTTCTTTGCATCATCGACCCATTTCTCATAGGTGACTGGCAGGTCTTTCTGGGAGTAAACTAGATAATGGAGGGGTAGGTACAGTCCCTTGGTGAACTTCTGGCAGATGGTGGCGGGATCTTCGAGCTGGGCATGGAGTACAGTGTTGGAAAACTCCTGGACATATTTCTGGAGTTTGTAATTGTTGATAATGGTAGGGTTTCAGGGATTTTGGATGACATTCTGGTGAAGGGTATCAAGGGCTTCTCTGGCAGCTCCCTTGGTATCATATGGGACAAAGATTGACTTGAAGTCAGTGACCACCTTATTGAAGGTTTTGTCTTCATTCTTGGTGGCAGGGTTCTGCAGGATGTTGTACCATTTTTGGCAAAGTGGACACCAGATCCTCCACCCATCTTGTTCAAGAGGGTGTAGACCTTGGAGGGGTTGGAGGTGAAGATGCTACCATTGGCATCAAAGTGTCCTTTCATGGCACAAATCCACCATGTTGCCTTCTAGGCATCCCCAGTAAAATCGGCAGGGAGAGTGGACTTCAACTTGATAGGTTTGGGCATGGTGGTCATGGCAACAGGGGAGGGGACATGAGGTGGGGAAGAGATCTGAATGGGTGATGAAGATCTGGAGTAGTGATAGTCTGCAGGTGGAATGTTTGGGACATCTACTTTGATATCAGAGTCTTCTGATTCAGGGTTGGATGACTGGGCTTGATTAGCAAGAAGTCTTTGCAAGCTTCTTTGGGCATAGGTGGAATGAGGTGATGGAGCAGCAGGATTGGAGGAGGACCCAGCAATCCTTCGACAAGGGTTAGGTTGGTCAGCTATGGTGACTTACTCTTTGAAGAGAGAGTTAGAGGGATGAGCTAGTTCTTTTGTAATGTTGAGAGCACTCCTTATGCTCAAAACAATAATTTCTGGACTCTAGGAGGTACTCATGAAGAGACACAGCATCTAGAGAACAGAGAGCAAGTGGATGTTACACAGGATGAGCCAAGTAGTGCGTTAAATGAACATAGAACTAACTAAAGATACACAAAGTCTTTAGCTAACTTTATATACACAAGATAGGAGATTTAGGGTGAACATAGAATGATGTAGAAAGACGAAGAATGAGAGGAGCACTGCCACCGCACTGACCAGAAAGAGATAAGAAGAGTTGACTAAGTGGAAACACCGGAATTGAACCTGCAAGATAAAAGGCTTAGTAACGCTGAGAAGGGAAAGCTAAATGTGGAGATCAGAACACACAATGTTGTAAGAGAAACATTGTAGGAGAAGTGGTCCTTAGGATGATCAGTCAAAAGAATAGACCATTGGGAAAGAAGATGACAAGAAAATGAAAGAAGGAATCGTAGAAAAAGGGGAATAAGTGGTCATAGCGAAAAGTAATAAGGAAAAGACTGGCCCAAAGGTGAATAACTGTAACAAAAGGCTGGACTTGATGTCCAAGCAGCTTAGACTGCTACCACCACCATCCCCAGCATGTCTGACAACAAGGAATCAAGGCCTGCAATGCCTGCCATCAGTGAAGATGAGGGGGAGTTGGCCCTCACAGCCACCACAAAGCAGAGGAGTGAGAGCAACGGGAGCAGGAGAAGCAGGAATGTTAGAGGTGCAAGGAGGAGAAGCACTGGAGGCAGGAGGAGGAGGAGCAGAGGAAGGAAGTGGAAGCTGTGGAGAGACAGAAGACAGAGTTGGTGTGCTGGAGGGCATAACACAAGAAAGCGAAGCAGAAGGAACAGGAAGCAGAGAGGGTGAGTAACAAAATGGAGGTAAGGAAGTACTAACAAAGATTTGTACAGGAATATATCAAGGTGACTGACTTTGAAGAGGAGCACAGTCAGAGCAAGGTGGCAAGGAAAGGTAAGAAGAAGGAGACAGAGATGGAGGAGGCAGAGGTATGAATGGAGGAGGCAGAGGGCAGAGAAGGGGAAGAAGACAGAGCAGAGGGTGGAGGTGCGGAGGAAATGGAGTAAGTAATGTACATACAAGGCTTGTTTCTTTTTTTTTTTTTTTTTTTTTTGTTTGTTATGATGTTCTTCTCTTTTTTAATGACTTGTTCTTGTATCTTTGTTCTTTGATCTTTTTGAATGAGGTAAACGGAAGCGAATGGAAGTGCAGGAGCATAATAAGGAAAACAATAGAAGTCAGAGGCATGGAGTACCCTGGAGTTGGGGTCAGAGGTGCAGAGGTAAGTAATAGATATAAGGGATGATAAATTGGAGGGTCTGGGGACCTCAGAGGAGCATTGGAGAAGTGGGCATGGTGATGCCCCCTTATCAGGGCCAAGCCCTTGAGGTCCTGGTTAGCAGCAGAATAGGAAAAGGACAGAGGTATTGGCCTCAGAGGGTCCAGAGGTACAATGGGGAAGATATCAGAGTACAGCAGAAGATCAGGAAAGAAAACAGGCAGAATTAAACACAGGCGGAGAAGGAAAACAGAGAGTATAGTAGATGATTGTCTTTTAGTTCATTTCTATTTTCTGACTATTCATGGTCTTTTATGATAGTTATGATTTTTTATGAGTTTTTCAGAGAGAGATGGAGGAAACAAAACACTAGAGGAAGAAGCAGAAGAAGGCCAAGGTAATGGGGGTCATAATGGAAGTGACCAGAGTGAAGCAGAGCAAGCAGGTAAGAGGAAATAAACATAAGCAGAAAGGTCTGGAGTCAGAATGGCAAGGTCAGAATGAGGAAAGGAGTGCTGGGAAGGGCAGCAGAAACTGAAAAGGAACAATCATTAGTCAGTCATAGTGCAGATGGGATGTCCAGATGAAGCAGGACAGAGGTCTGCAAGACTGGACCCAGAAGGTCTGAGGCCTTGGGTGAATCCAAGTGCACTACCAGAGTTTAGAATTCCTGGGTGGAGTCCTGGAGTATGGAGGTTTGGCATTCAATCTGTAAGAGCATTAGACAAGATGTTGCTACTTATAGCCTGATCGATCAACAGATCAGTATAGAGTGAGCTAATGGAGTCTGGAGCTAAGCAAACATCAGTGAATCCAAAAGAGGTTTGGCATGAGGGCCATAGAGGTGGATTGCTGGCAGGCAAGAAGACAGGTCAGAGGGGTCTGGAAAGGACCAGAGACCATTGAAAGTGATGGCCCCAATGATAAATAGAAGGTGGCAAGTATATGGAGGACAGAGACTGAAATGAAATGAAAAGGAGGAAGTGGAATGGGAACAGATGTGCCTAGAGGTGCTCCTGAAAGGGAGCCCAGACAAGGGCAATGCAGTTCCAAGTCCAGAATGGAGATGGTCTGAAATGGACCAGGAGACAGGGAGAGAGAAAGGAATGGATGCATCTAGGGTTGCTCCAAAGGGGAGCCTGGATGAGGGTGATGCAACTCCCAGATCTGGAAACAAGACACTGAGGGTGGTATGGCATGGGCCAAAATAGAAGTGGAGAATATAATGAGTGGATGCATCAGTGCTTCCAGAAGGAGGCCCAGACAAGGGCAATGCAAGACCCAGGTCCAGAACACAAGTGTGAATAAAAGAAGTGCCTCAAGATGAGGCAGAGCCCAAGCTCACAGTGACCACAATGGCAGCCACTGCACAAGCTTTAGCAGCTCTGGAGGTGGACTTGGGACACCTGTTGGTGAAGTGCCCAGGATGCCCACAGAATAAACAAAGATTGTTCATTAACTGGCAATGGTGCTCCTTGGGCAGGAGTTTACTATTGTTATCCAGTATCAGAACAGGAGAAGAAAGGGAAGTAGGAAAGGAAGGGCTGAAAGGGGGCCTATTATCATCATTTCCAGACTGGCTGGAATCAGTCAGAGAAGAGACAGAGTCACCATCGGACTGAGGGTCCTCAGGTGCAGAGAATTTGGAGGTGGATTTGGAGGATGGGGGTGAGTCGGAGATTCCAGGAGATGACTTGGACTAATCTTGAGGGTGACCAGGGGTGGAACCAGAGGTTTGGATAGCATGGACGATTTCTTCCTGGTGCTCCCAGTAACAATGGTCAATCTGTTGGGCAAGCATGTGGAGTTTGTAGAGATTATCTGATTTACCTAGGCTACACATTTTGTCCTTCATGTGGTCTGGAAGACCATTGTAGAAACTCCAGCAAAGAGCACCAGAGTCCCACTCACAGACTTGGGACACAAGGTGGTTCCACTTAACTATATAACCAGAGATGCAGTCAGTGGGCCACATCAACAGATCCTCAAGCTGAGTTTCTGCATCTATGACCAGATCATATGGTCTGAAGTTAGATTGCAATTCAGAGAGAAAGGCTGTCCAATTGGACATCCAGAGGGGCTGGAGCTCCAGGGATTCATCTCTGAGCAAGTCTGGCTCAAAGTACTCCAGGGTGATACCCTTGAGATATGATTGGGTAAATGTTACCTTCAAGCAGTCCCTTTGGAAGGACTTCAGATTGGCCTGAAAGTTTAGTTCACATTGGACAATAAATAAACAGAGTTTTCTTGAGTTGAGCCCATTGAAGGCCTTGGGCTCATGGACTTTGGTTTTCAGTGTGTTAGAGCGCTTCTGGCGGCATGTGGACTGCTGGGACATTTGGCTAATCACATCAGCAAGCTGTGTGAAGGCTGGGAATTCTGGTGGAGTGCTGCCTGTGCTTCTGGATGGAGGTATACCAAAGTTGTTGTTGTGGTCTTCATCATGAGTGGAGGAACTAGAGGGATCAGAGGGAGGTGAGTCATTGCCATTGTTACCATTTTCTCAGGAGGCCAGTGGTGGAAGACCCCTGGACCTCCTAGATGTAGGGGGGTTGGAATGGTTGGTGGAAGAGGACAATGTGGAGTTCCTGGGCCTGGTGGGCAGGCTGCAGAGTTTGCTGGGAATGGTCTGAGAGCTGCTGAAGGCAGATTGCAAAATCTCTTCATGACTATGGAGATTAGGACAGAGGAACATAATATGAAAAGAAGGAAGGAAGCTAGAAGCTAGAAGGGTCAG
>JBBPKJ010001143.1:0-12728 GCA_038089195.1 Brasilioporus rufonigricans | reverse complement strand
CTCGTCGACGAGACCACGATTTTCCATTTTTCCAGTCGCCGCGTCCACGTTGCGGTATGAGGGTTCCCAAAATTTGAAAGCCCATCTGGCGCCTCTATCTTGCCATATTACATAGCGCCCGTCATCGCATTGAACACATTAATGGCAAGGCTGTTTCCCTTGTTCAAACATTCACGTCCGCCGTTGATTATAGGACCCAGATGCGCCCCGAACCCACCGCCCCGCGTCGGATCAATCAACTCTCGGGTGGTCATTTCATGTCACTGGTTAGCTGATAGACTCCATACCCGTTCTTCGTCCCCCCCACACTGATCGAGTAAAACGTAAGACAGAGCCATGAGGCGTCTTTTTAGCGGAACCGCCTGTGTCTCGTACCCCAGAACGTGGCACGAGACAGTCATTTATCAAACGAGATTTGCGTGATACGTTGGCTCGTGGCGCGTCTGTCGATGGCACGAAGCAGATGAAAAAAATAAAAACAGCGCTAGGCCTTTGCTCCCGCCCCTCGTGACTTCGACGAACAAGGCAACGTTACCACGCTCGCATCTTTCCCATCAAACCTTGTTACCTCGAGGCGTGCCACTGTTTTGGCTTTGTAACGCCGCACGTGCGCCACGTGTACTAAGTCATGTTCGTACTAGTCACCTATGCATATTCAGGTGGGGCGACATCGTTCGCTGGCGTTGAATGCATTGCCAAAGTGCAGAGTCTAAATCATAGTACAAGAACGATGCCTTCTCTGAGAGAAACTTTCCGCTCCGTTATTTTCCTCTGCCTTGCGTGAACCCAAGATGAACGAGTGAACCAGCGCATTCCGACCTTCCAGGAACAAATTTTCGGTCCGTTACGGTGACTGAACAAACGGTGCTTGGACGGCGCGGGGATGTCGAGAAACCAAGAATGAACCTTTGAATGATAAGATAAAGGAATCATTATATACCTCGAGCGCCCATCAGAACTTTGCATCCGCGGAATTGGAAGCACAGACTTGGTGGCGCCCGCCCATTCGCTCAGACGGCTTCTCCGGCTTACGCAAGCTACACTTTGACCGCGTAATATCAACAACCATGGAAGACAGAGTGAAGGGGGTGAATCCAAAAACGTCCACGGAAACGTTGCAGCCATCTACCTTATCTACACGGAGGCCTGCCACGACGCAAAGAACAGTCCTACACGAGCCTTCGATGAAAACATTGGCAGCCCTCCCCTCTAGCTGCCACGGTCCGTTGGCTGAGCGCTCGCCCTGGATATGATCCGTGGAAAGGGCAGTGTCCGGGCCGAGATGCCTGTTGCGCGGTAACAACTATCCCACTATCCCCGCACGAGGTCCCGGCGGAAGGAGCATGTATTACAGCGGTCGTATTGAGGCATACATACAAGGTTGCGTTTCGTTATATCGACCGTGCTGCAAGACAGAAGAACGGAGAGAGTGGGTATCATGACCAACATGAGTTGCACGGTCTTCTTACCAACACCGTGACCCAGTACGTGCGCAACGTCTGACGTGGCACATTCCAGGAACACCACCTCGAACTCGCTGATGGATGAAAGGTGGCCGAGAAAACCTGTCCTCGCTGTTCCGTGCGAGGCGGGACATGCCACCGCGCACTCTTCGTTGTCATAACAGTGAGGCGAATATGTGCATCCCGAACGTTTGACAGATCCATCCAAGGCGGGAGAAGTTGCAGAGCTTGGTGTTCATCAACCCTTTGTCCGTGATTCTGATACGATCACCGGAAGCCAGTGCGAGAGGGTGTCCATGTCTAAAGTTTAGCCATGCTGTACCAAGCCGGGCGTCACGGTCAGGCGTACAATGGATGGTATGCCAACCCCAATCGAAGACACTGGAGATGAAGAACTGCGAGTCACACGCGTTGGAATGGCAAGGTTGGATGTTAGCGCGGTGGAGCAGGGTCCGAAGAAGAGTCGATCCTGTGTAATTCAGGTTGTCATCGGCGGAGGGAAGTTAAGGAGTCTGGCCCCTGGGATGGCTTTATTAAAAGAGGTTGACTTGATTCTGTCAGGGAGGAAGTGAGACTTTATTAGCTTTGCTGAGTAGGGACGAAGTTGAAACGAACCAATGGACGCTTGACCCGCAGTCTTATGCGAGCACGCCACGGTCAGGTACGTTTGAGCGACTTCAATTGAGGCAACCCCCGACTCCGCGACAGCCCTGCTGCGACTGTGGCTCATACTTGTGGCATGTCAACGTCAGAATGGCCAATAGCCACATACACTAACATCGAAATGGATAGTGTAGGTCCTCTGGTAGGGCGGACGTTTTCGAGTTAGACCCTTCCCAGGGTTATGCTTGGGTGGGAGTACTATCAGCAACGTGTACCGATGCTGGCAGGTCCCCGAAAAAGGCCACGGAGGGGACTCTGAGAGAATCCCTGGCGGCACGCCGTACACCAGCTCGCTCGGCGGGCTTTTAGAACTGAACCAACAGTCGTCATGTCGATGCGGCTGGATAGGCGACCAACGTGCCAACGTACCCGCCAAACGTACGTTGAACGACCAATGTTCGAATTGACAACTACTCGTCGTCAAGCGCGAGTCAGAACACTGACGATTCTGTGACGTGAGCGTAATTTGGCAGACTTTGGACTTTCTGGACATTTTATGTTGACAGGAGACATTTGGCAGAGGCCCTGCATATCCGCATACAATACAAGGTATGTAATCGATCATCGGCACCGCTGGTGCGTGCGCAAAGGTGACACTGATGTCACAGTGTACACAGTGTCGGGTCCACGCTGCTGCGACTTTCCAGCTGAAACGTCACCTATTCCGCTGGCTACGCCCTGTCCGCTCCTAGCTGACAGCTTTCTACGTTGGTTCATGCACATGGACAGCAGGAGTACTCCACAGCCACCGATCAACTGGTATCTGTCTTGTCAAGCGGAAACCGAAAATCCCCTGCTACATATCACCAAGTCCGCGCTGTCCGACCGACGTTGCCACCTCTGGCCAAACGCGCCTTAAAACTGCATAGGCACTCGAAATCTGGCTCGTTGCAAACGAAAGCCCGCTCGATCATATGTTCTGGATCTCTGGTTCGCCGTTCTCAGAGTTATTTCATGTCGAGGACTGCCTCCGCGTATGAAAGAGCAGTAGACACTCATGACTTCATCCGACATCGCGATAGGGTCTTCTTCCAGTTCTCCGAGGGATATGTCGTAGGGCTGTGCAAGACAAAGGCCCGTGAGGTATCACTTTGCGTCAGCCTCATCATTAATGAGCAGGCCTTATCGTTGATACCATTTATCCTGCCTACGTAGGATGCTGCTGGCAGTGCATGCTGTTTATGAATATGAATGAGAACCACCGAGCGATGGCGTCATCCACGCGAATGGGACCAGCGAGTGATACTCGAGATATGGGTCATGTCCGTATCAAATCGGAGTTGGATCGCAAAACGTTGCTCGAGAGGGCCGTCGCCATTGGTCAGTCGCACAATCAGCCAGACATCACGACTTGATCGCTGGGATTTTGGGGGAAGTAAACTAAGGATCAGATTAAGGGAACAAAGGAAAGTCCGGAACGCCGCAAGGTCGCACCAAGTCGACGGTATCTCAGCTTGGAGACAGCAGGGAGCCAAATGCGTGCGGATTCTCTGTTTGACTTCCCGTACGTCCAACGTCGTGCCTCTTACCCATGATCGATTTACGGCGTGACCACGAATACCAACGTCTCCTTAATGGGGTGCTCTCAGGCTTGATCCTACTGGTGCTCTTACATATCGGAAGCTCAGCCAATCAAGCGGAAGAGAGGGATTTTGAACTCCGCCAGTACTTTGCCTAGATAAAGATCAAAGGGTTGGATCAGGTGTGCGGAAAACAGCCTAGGGATCAGGGTGAGGTGTCGGTAAGGGAGAACAGGGATCCCTTCCATCAGGTCCGTCGTGCGGACACCGGACGACGCAACTTACCATCTGCAGGAACCGATGGAGCGATGACATTAGCAGTTTTGTTCAAAGTCGTGCTGGCGGGTGTCGTCTTGAAAGCAATGAGGGGGGAGGGGATCATGCTTGATTATCATTGTCAACCACGTACAAACGCCACCCACTCCATGCTCCAAATCTATGTCTGGACGTAAGATCAGATTCTGGCTGAAAGGCAACTCACGCCTGCCTTGATATGCAAGGAAAAGGCGAGGGAAGCCACGATAGTTTTGTGAAATGAACTGTCGTGAACCTGATTCTCCACACGTGTGGGGTGAAGTCACGAGGCTTGGACGGAAACGGTGATGCGTCAACACTGTAAGTAAGCAACTGGGGTGAAAGAGAACGACCCAGAACGCACTGGGTCAGTGAATGAAGGCTGAGCTGAGTGGCAGTTTGGCAGACGGAAGAGCAATGAACAGTGCTATGCAAGTTTATGTAGTGTTGCTGTCACTGATTCATAAGCTTCCCGTATGACACGCCGGACAGCGAGGAGGCTTGGTGATGCTGACTGACACGGTCGCACTCGAACAGGCGAGCGGAAATGACATCTAGGGGCCGGGCCTGACGCGACTTGGGGACGAGTTCCGGCATACTCATGCTGGCATGGAACCAAGGGCGCGCAGTATCGTCGGGACATCGGGTGGATAAAAAGATTAAAGCTCGGGACAGGAGCAATGCTATGCAGAACTGAAGCATTCCGGATGTCAGGAGAAGGTGCCCGGGCGTCGATCCGCTCCTGTCGCAAAACCAAGGCCATGTATTAGATGTGTCTAACATATTCCAGGGATGAACGGATAGCTTGCTCGGGACGGTGTCTCGTGCGCCGACGAAAGCGATGAACCGAACTGGTTCGAGAACGTTAGTGCACTGCTTTTTGGTGCGATGCGGGTCATGTCCGGCCGGACGTGGCTTCTGTGCGACAATTTTGGATACTGCCACCGTATATCGGCAGTTGTTGCACCCATCTGACAAGGTTGTATTCTGCAAGGGGCTTTTGTTTGCTAACGATGCCGAGTAGTGGAGGGCCGAGTGGAGGACCCATCCCGCGCACACCAAGCCGTGCTCTGGCCCATTCAATCCCACTTTAGAGTCCTGCGTGTGACCGATCGCACACGCCTGGTGGATAACGATATTTGTCAAGGGCACCTTCTCGCCGTCCTCGAGGCAGCAAGCGAAGACGAGTGCACGCCGCAGCTGGGCAGCAGACGTATTTGAGCATTCCCACGATGAGTTTCCATTGTTTCATTCCACGGAGCAGCCGACTATCTATTTTGGCGGTGCCAATAATAAACAATTGATGTGCCGCGCTGGCGTGCTGCTCGGTTGGCGGTTCGGCACGTTTCTGCTTATATAATACGCGACCATTTTCGTGGTTTAATTTATTATTTTTTTCGGGAGATCTTGAATCTGCCCGGACTCCGTTCTCAGGGACCTGGATGATTTATATATTTCACCCGTCTTCCCCTCTGCGGTGCTTCTACTACAAGCCCTCCCTCGTCTGCTCTAACCAGCGCCACCTTTCTTCTGTACACCTGTCAATGGCTGCCGTGCTCGGTCCTGTACTCGCTAGTCATTCGTCGCCGTACAGGTCCACTCACAACGCGTCCCATCCTCGCGTCCCATACCAGCAACCTCCGGTGAGCAATCCCCCACGCCTCCCCGCGCGAAAATTTTTCAACATGCATCCCAGGCACCCTCGGTCAAACCCCCTTCCACACAGCCTCCCTCGAGTAGGCAGGACCCATTCTACGGCCACGAGCAAGCTTCAAAGTTATGCGCACGGTTCATCACCCACCTATTTGCGTGCCCGGAGTATCCCCCCTCATCGTCCAACTCTACAGTGAAGCTACCCCATTTCATAGCCTATGCTTTGCACAGGACCAAACTCCACACATCGGTCACTTTCGCCGCCCTCGTCCTTCTCCAGCGACTCAAGGCCCGTTTTCCGACCGCTCGGGGATCGTCGGGTCACCGGTTGTTTATATCCGCGTTCATGCTCGCCTCCAAGGTGATCTGCGACGACACCTATTCCAACAAGTCGTGGTCTATCGTCGCCCAAGGGATGTTCCAGCTCCGCGAGATCAACCAGATGGAGAGAGAAATGTGTCAATATCTCGAGTGGGAGCTCAACGTCGATCCCGTCACCTTGAAAGATTTCGAGGACATGATACGCAAGGACTTCGTCGGTCCCGGCCCTTACCCCACGTATATCCTCCCGTCGACGAAGAAATCGACCCCTCCGCCCACTGCCAACCCCTTCGCCGCAGTGTCGAGTACAAGCCCATCGCCGTCATACGGGCAGCGGTACCCCTCGCCACCGAAGCCTGCATTTCCTCCTCATCCAAATCCGTCTGCGGCATATATGACTCCCCCCACTACTCCCGATACCCCCTCACCGTCGTATTCGCCGTCGACGTCTCCAGCGTCGTCAGCCTCCCCACCCACACCTACCGGGATCGAGGACCATACCGCAAAGATCGTTTCGGCGTCGTCGTCACCAGGTCTCAGCAAGGCAGAGGCTATTCTCGTCGTTCATTCAAAATCCAAGATGTTCGCATTCGCGTCACCTGCCGTGTGGTAATCCCACTCTATTCTAGCTCACACTATTCGCCTAGAAATGCCGTCTTGAAGACGTTTATTGTATACTCGCCACCTACGTCATTGTTCATGGTCGCCCACCGGTTATTTAAGCATCGTATCTATACCCTGGCCCCACTATGCCTTGCGGTGGGTGACATGGAATATGGTCGGCGACGGACTAGCTTGCTTCATTTAGCATTGGGCATTTTCGCATATCCATGTTGTGTCAATAGTCGCATACAAACTTTCTTTCGTAGGCATATGTACATCATAAAGAACACGTTTTGCTGAATACAAAGAAGTAACAGACATGAAGTGAGTGTGCATACTTGCGAAAGCATGCTGAAACATCACATGCTATTCGTGCGGGGATAAGCATTTCTCACAAATGTCAGCGCAGACCACCATCAGCGGTGGCACGGACACTGAATGATCCTTTGGCATTGTCTCAGGTAACAGTGACACAGCCTGGCACCGACAATAGTAATGTCGAGAGGGCTCGGTGCTACAGCTGATGCATCAATGTTGCTGCCGCTGGAACAACGACCCTTGTGCGCTCGTACGCGGTGGCGATCCACGTTTGGTGGGCTCAAATCGAGTACTAATTCGGGACACGGTCCCTGTTCGATCAGAATGCTTCTGTTGGAACTTTCCTTTTGTGGACACTCGTTTATCGCATCCGCCAACCCTTGGAACCAGGCCATCCTTTTTAGGTTACAGGCGCGTGTCAGGTAATACAAAAAAATGATCCCGTTGCTCCTACATGGAGTTATCGTGGGCCTTTATGGAGCTCTGGTATCCCACTGTGCCACTCGATAAGGGCGAGCTCGCAAAGGTGGGTGGGATTCTGCCCCGGAGTGCCAGGCATAATGGTGATGGCCTTGCTGCAACCTGGCCAACCTCCACCATCAAAGTCCAGCACGGGTGCATCGAGGCACGGACGTTACGCAGGTGGCGATAGTTGGCCCAGTCGCACCTAGGCCGCAAAGATCTGTAGGCCATGTGGCCCCGAGTTAAAACACGTTACGCACAAGATGAAACAAACGCCATGTTATTGAATGGCGACCCGATATTCTCGATGCCACCGCGTCAAGACGACTTTGTGTCGGTTTCTAGGTGGCCCGTCGCTCCAGACAACGCGTGATCGTCAATACAACCTACAGGATGGTGGATTGGCAGGCTCTCGGCGTCAATCTAGTCAATGGCTCGAAGTTTGGCCACAGCAAAAAAAGCTTGCTGTGATCTCACCGATTGTCAAAGGTTAAATCACCCACCCCTGATGTCATGTCAATGCCACGATCTAAACACCGCCTTTTTGCCCAAGGAACGCTCCCATTCGACGAAGGGAAAACACGCGACCGCCTCATGGCCTTCTATCTGAGTCCATCTATGTCATTTCCCATGGTTCAAATAAGTCCCAGTCTGACTGGAGAATACAATGTACCTAAGCGTTCCCTCCATTTTGTGGCCAGGTACTGAACCTTGTACGTACTTATTGGCGGGTAAATTCCTTTGACACGAGGCCGCCGTGGCAAGTGCGATTTACACAACGGGGGTTTACGAACGGCCAACATTCCAACGTTGATATGGGCGGTCCGGATTCATGATGGAACCTTACCATCATTCGTAACTTCGCAGACAGTGACTCATTTTCTTCCATGACAGCATTCGGGGTGATGTTCTAATTGACCTCTCTTAGGGCCATTCACAGCATCAGGCTCGATATCACTCAACAAACGAACGTTTTGTACGGATAAAGTGACCAGGGTGTGGCTTTCGATGAGGGTCTCATCTTTCAATAATTGCGCCGTCATTGTTTGATCTGGAGCTGTGTTAGAGAAAATTTTGTGATCCCCATCGCCCCTGTACCTGTACTACACACCGTAGTTGGTTGAGACGATTGATGTTGAACTTCGTCGAGTGTCCTCTATGAGTTTAGCGTTTGAAACCTGATCGTTCTCCGGCTCGCGCGACGGTGATGGTTCACATGGATACGCTCGTCCCTCGCCTGACGACGATCACCGACGACGACTATCCCATCTTTTGTCGACCTGTGAGGAGTATATAGGAGGCCATACCGTGACGGCACACGAGTGTGCGCATGGGTTCATTCCACTGTTTTGCACTAGGAGCTGCCTGTTCCACAGCCAACCCAGGACGAATTGGCTCAGACACAGGACCGAAGCATCGCCCCGTGCGGGTATGAGATGCAGATGCAATGGAGGAGAGGTGCAAGGGTGACAGTAAGGAGTCCCAATTTTACCCTGATCAGGTTGAAACCCCTCGTCGACCGCAGCATGGCCTGTGTGCGCGTAACGCCAGTGCGCATCGTTTTCACACCACATTTGTCGCCGAACAGCCTTGCTAGTGTTTTGTACTAATGTGCCCTCTCGTTTTGACGTGCGCAACGCTCTGCGCCCTCGACGTTCTAATTCTTACTCATTTCTTCCGTTCGAAACTTCCAACGAACGATGCACTGCGGATGGCGGAGCGCCTCGAACTGGTCTGCTGGTCCGTTTGGAGGTACGCTGATACTGATGTTTGAGGCGGGTCCCAGCCCTAGCCCCGTTCGAGGTCAACTAGCACCCTACTTTTCCCTCCACTCCCCCGTTTCCTTTGCTAAAACGGGGCCGGCTGCGCACGGCAATCGATGTCCACGGACGAGCCTATCTGATCTCTGTACAGCGTATATATGGTTCCAGTGTTCGACACGTTTGACCCTACAATGCCTACTGATCATCAGAAACGGGCGCGCCGAGTTCCTCGCCCTTGTCGATTTCCCTTTGGACTTTCCACGAACGAACGAACCAGTGATCATCAACATGGGCTCCCCTGCCCAGCTCCATCGTGATCGCACTGTGTCGATTCACGGTGCGAACTTGGCGCTCTGATTGCTCTGCGGGTTATACTTATCGTATATATACATAGCGCATCTCCCCAAGCACCCGCTGCATACCCCGGAACGCTCCGATTCGCTGTACTCGTGTCGCGGTCCCGCGACAATCCGTGCCAAGATCAGCCCACGTTCGTCGTTTTCCGGACATTGACGCCCTCATCTCAGCCTTGCGGTTCCAGTACTAGTTGCAGTGGGTCCTGATATCACTATCCCGCCACCACCACCACCACCCACCACCACCCACCACCATCAGAACCTATCACCGCCCATAGCAATAACGGTCGTCGTTCGCCAGAGGATCATATGGGTAGATGCGGCGTCGGATCGTAGTGCTGCCAGTGTTCCTGAGGGATCTATATGAATCAAGCCAAGCAAGCATCTTTGCGGCTTGCGCCGCTATCGCGCGGGTATATACCTCGTACCTCGTGATGTTCTAACATCCCCCCGGTTGTCGATCTTCGTGGGGAAATATTGTTAATTTTGCCCCGAGCCCGTTACTTTCCTGATGTAGACTCCCAAGTCGGCATACCTCTGAACCTGTGTTTTAACTTCTCGGGTGCCATCCGCCACTTTATCCTGATGCGTGATCTCCGATCTCGTTGATAATCGATGATCTATACAAGATACGCTGAGTCCCGAGGCGCCACTTATCATCTCGATAGTCATGCGGCTAGAACAGCACGTAAAGATGTACTGTGGAGCCAGCACGTCCTCATGACCTCGTGACATGTCAACGTTAATTAACTCGTTACGCCCTACTCAGGTAGGCAACGGTCCAGATAGCAGCACCGGTCTAGTGGTACACTCCTACCTCTGTAGGATCTAAGGACGATGGTCACAGTCAGGGATACCGCGACGAGTCTCTCAAGAGACCAACTCTGAAATGACCCCTTCGACTCGTTCGTCGTCGAAGCGCTTGTAAAACACCCATGCATCGACGTACTCTTCTCCCGGCCCGTCCGTCCGTCTGAGTCTTCCCGCCCTGGGTATCAACCCAGCTTTCATGAACCCGAGTCTCTCCCAGAGTCTGTCGAGCGATGCATCGGTCGTGAGTAAACAAGCGAGCGAGGTCAAGGGCAAGGATGAGCAAGTGAACGAAAGCGAGATCTGAGCCCTAAACACGCACCGAACACTCGCCACGTTGTTGACGTACACCAGATTGAACACGCTCGCTTCATACCCTAACCGCGGCGCATAATACAAATACGACCGCGCGAGGACGCGGCCGTGGCCGCCGGCGCGGTGGGACGGCGGGACGACGAAGCCCGCATTACAGATCTGGAGTAAAAGCGGGGTGTGAGTGGGTTGGTCCATCACATCAGTACGGGTATGCCACGATGGAATGAGGACTCGTTTCATTTCCGCCCGCCGAGGTCCTGGGTTTGGGTGACGGGGAATACGGCATAGGGAATAGGAGATGGAGTAGTTCGTTTGTAATGGAGCGGACAGCGCACAGGCGACACGAACGACTCGGCCTCATGTGAAAAGACGGCATCGATGAAAAGCTAGAAGCGGGGACATGACTCACGTGGGATGAACGTCCCGGATAATTGGGTTTCACCTAGAGGAGTAGACAACGAGAGGGTAATCGCAATCAGCAACGATGGTCAAAAAAGGGGATCGAGTAGGTCGTTTGCAGTCTGAGAACCTTGCAGGCATTGCCAACAGCGCATCGGATTGATGGCACGCAGGCCCTCGAGCATGCAGGCAAGAACGATGGCAAGGCTTCTGGGACATGGATGAAAGAAAAGGACGACGATCACGTACATAGTAAAACCCAACCACACACTCGTCCCAAGTCCGACCCGCCCTCACACCATGCAGATCGACCTGCACCTCCCTCGGAACCACCCGTCGCTCCCACTCGTCCGACGCGAGCGGCTCCGAGTCCAGTGGTTCGATCTTGGCGGGGGTGGCGGCGACGGCGACCATCACGTCCGCAGCGAAAAAGTAAGCCCGGAACACATCCGGGTCGCGCATGTCCTCCTGGGGATAGGTCAGTCCCTTGTCGACCTCGTCTGCAAAGACAGTATGGAGGTGATCGAACAGACCCGGCGCGTCGGCAATCGCCGCGGACGCCGAGTCGAGGTGGAAGATGGTGAATGTCGTTCTGGGGTCGCGTGGGTGCGGCCATGCCGTGGTGGGGAGTCTGAGAGAAGTGGTGCGCGTAGGACGGGTAACAGCACCGTAGGCCGACATGTTGCTCGGAGGAGCTCGAAATCAACAAACCAAGGAGTCAAGTCAGTGGGAAGGCGCCCCAAGGACGTGTCGGCCACTAGGACAGCCACTTTGAATACTTCAAGCCGTAGCCTTGGAGTCTTGGAGCGAATCAAGGACGCGACGTACGAGGTACTACCCATACGATGTAAAAAAGCATATCAATGGCTAGCGGTACGATTACTTGAGCTCGTTCAAGTTTTGAAAGTGTAAGCCTACTTGCCATTGTCGACGTCCGAGCCGACCGGCGAGACTAGAGTAGTACTTGACAAAAATGCGCAGTGTGTTACACGACCACCAGCATCGAACCACCAGTGACCAAAAAAACCCTATTGTATCACTCCGCACAATCGAGCGGCGACGCCAGTGCGGTGTGCATTGTGGACGAAATAGAAAACGCCCAGGTCATATCTAACAACGACCACCAACTTAAGTAGCTTCCCAACGTTTCACAGTCATATGGCTCATTTAAATCCGCCGGGAGATGCAAGGACTCATATCTAACGAGCCCGAAAAGTACATGGACAGGAGCACGCAGTTCCATAAACCTGGGTATCGATAACACTGCACAAGTTGCATCGATTCCTATTCATAATCCTGGTGCGGTCTCAGTGCGGCCTCAGTCAGCATTACTAATTCGTAAAGTGCCCACACCGGTTCTAGGTCAGCGGTTTGTCTGGGGCTGATTCTTACATTGGCTTGCTTCAATGTTCGCGTCTGACAGGATAGTGAACTGGCTCATCCACCCTTATGAGTCTGTTTGACCAACAGAACTATGTCCTGGTGGTATCCCTTTCGGTGTGCATCCTCAAGACACTGATTCTTGATGCCTCTACCACTTACTGTTCAGATGTCGGTCAATAGCTCACGACCCCTGTTCGTTGAGTCCTCTACTGTGTACTGCTCCTCGGAAACTGGTCAAGCACCGCCTCTGTTCGACATCGTGTCAGAGAAAAACGAGGACAATGGTAGGGTTGAAGCTATCGTGATACTGCATGTTGCAGATTCATCCACACTGGTCCCATCCCAGATACCCAGGAAGTGGCGTGTCTGCAGGAGGGTGGGAGGGATGCTGCATCCAACGGCACG
>JBBPKJ010001142.1:0-12741 GCA_038089195.1 Brasilioporus rufonigricans | reverse complement strand
GTTAGAATACTATGATCTCCGCTCCAATCTCGGAAGACGATGCCGGACTTTTCACCATTTGTTAAATAGATCCAAACAATGTTACAAGCTCAACGACATGTTGTCAAACAGGCTCTAATGGTGGTCATCAATGTGTGGCTCTTTCAAGTCTATGTCACTCCCTCCTCACCTCCCTCTGCCGGTGGCATGTCAGGCACATGTCTCTCTATATGCCTTTTCCTCCTCGAGAATCCCACTAAAGTGTGTTTGGTCTGACTAATCTAGTTCTATGCAGCAACCTGAGTATACCAAGACATAAGGCCCTGTTCAGTTTGCAAGGACTCGTATTAACCGAAGACCCCAGCTTTGGGTCGCCTCGGCAGCTCCTGTAATGCATCACATCCCTGTGCCTGAGTGGAATATCTGATTTCCATGCTTGCATTCTCACTCTCATGTTGTCCTTGGATTCATCAGGCCACTCACTGTGGTCCAAGGGGATCATCAATCCTCTTGATCTTGAAGCTTCTCTCAAGCCCAAGAAAGGTTGCAAGAAGGCTGCCCATTGGACAGAAGAGCAAGAGGCTGCATTTCTGGACTTTTTGTATGACCAGGTCTCTAGTTTGGCAGACAGTAGCTTCAAGAAAATGACCTATGTAGCTGCTGCTGCACACCTGAAGCAAAAGTTTCCCATCTCTGCTGGACAGGAGGGAGAAAAGATCCCTGAATCATGTGAGTGCAAGTTTAAGTTGGTGAGTGTGTATTCTATGTGTGTGACATGTGCTAATCTTTGTGAATTCCACCAGCTTAAAGCAACATACAGGGCTGTCTTGGATCTCAAGAATGCATCTGGCTTTGGTTACACTGATCATGATGGTACAGGAATTACAGCTGACACAGAAGAGCCTTGGAGAAGGTTTGTTAAGGTATGATGATCATTGTTTCCTACATATATGCTCACTTATCCATGCAGAGTCACCCTAATGTGAAGAATTTCAAGAATTAGGGATTCTCCCTCTTTAACAAGCTTGTGCCATTCTTTCCATCTGGCTCAGGCATAATGCAGTCATTTTCATATTGCCCTACCTTTGGCATTGAGCTTGCCAGTTTGTCTACTAGCAATGTCATGTCTACTGCCACTCCTGCTCCATCTGGTTCCTTGTCCAATCTTTGCCAGCTTTTTCACACTACAGACACAGATGTTGCTGGTTGGTTGGATGTGTCCACCAGTGGCCACCCTGCCATGGTGACAAGTCCTGACCTGAACATGATTCCTTTATTGACCTCATTGGCCTACCCTTTGTCATCTGTTCCAGAGCCAAACTGCCTGTCAGCATCATGTGCACACTCTGTGGTGTCCACCAGTGTGAGCAGTGGAAAGCACAAGTCAGAACAAGCAGGTAACTCAGATGGTTGCCCATCCAAGTGCAGTCATCCCAGTTCTGCCATAGTGTAGGCTTATGAAATCTCTTGTGAGGGTTTCAATGAGATTATGGTGGCAGTCATGGACCCCTCCTAGAATATGCATCCTGTTGATAACACCACCAAGGCAGTCTCACTCCTGAATGATCATGAGCTTGGATTTATTAAGGATGATTTTTTGGATTTAATAGATTTTCTTGTTAACCCCTCAAATAAGCATCACACAACCACCTTTGTATTGTTACCACCTGAAATGCAGCTGGAATGGATGCATCGCAGATTGAATGAAATTTGTGCAGTTGATACTTTATCTTGACATTGTAGCACAACTCACTCTATGTACTATCTCCTACCAGACAATTTCATACCTTGCCCATTCCATTTTGAGTGCAACCATTCAAATCATGTTGTGCTTGTCTCATGCATGACTGCTCCATGTCCCCAAGATAGTAATGATACAGATATAGTACAGTCTCACATGTAGCTGAATTGTATGGTATGTATTCTACAAAACAAAAGAATTATGCAAGTCCCCTTCTTTGCAATTTGCCTTGATAATCCAACCACATCTCATGTGCAATCACCTCATGGCATGCATCTGCCTCATGGCATTCTTCCACATCTGCTGGACTGTCTGCAAGAAAGCTGGCCTCATTATTGTTGTCAGTAAAGAGGTTGATCCCACCAAGCTCTGGATCATAAAAATCATCAGGATCAAATCAGTGAATGAAATTGTATAGGGCACAGAGTGTTACAGTCATTCACCTCTATTTCCACCTTTTCATTATTGTCTTCCAACATGAATGTTCTTTTCCAATTGCCTTTACCTCCTTCTCCTATTTTCTTGCTGTCTTCTATCCTGATGATGTTATGGTTTATTTCTTCGACTGAATATTCCTTGGATAACCTCTCCTACAGCATTTCTCTCTTATAATATTGTGTATTCTGATCTCTTCATAAAGGTCACTAAGCTCTTTCTCTTGCTGGTTTGATTCTAGCTTTCTTGCTTAGCTAAACCATTTGTTATCCTGGTCTGTGCAGTGGCAGGTCCCACTTTGTCCCTGTTGATTGTCAATTCTTTCTCTGCTCCAATTGTACAATAAGAATTCACTAGACTACATCCTGTACTCTCTAGCTAGTTCTACACTGACTCTGTGCACTACTTTGCTCCCCTTGAGTGATCTCTAAGTTAGTCTTCTTGTGGGATGTTGTATCTCTTTGTGAGTACATTCCTGCATCAAGGAAAGCCTAGCTGAAGCACAGAAGTGCCCATTTACATTACACAGAAGGCAGCAGGAATTCATGCTTGTACATGCATGTCATACTCAGGGAGGAGCTGGAGAATGTGCCATTGATGTTTAACAATGCCAAAGATGTGCTCAATAACATTGTGCAGAGTTGCATGGCATAGATTGAATAACTCTTGTGGTGTTCATGGTCTGATGGGATGTCAGAAGCAAAGCCAGTAGCAATTAAATAGTGTACCATTCATGAGCTTGACACCACTCCTTTAAATGGTACCTGACTTCATGGTAAGGGACAAGAAGTGCACTAGATGTGCCAAATCCTGCATCAGTGAGCAGATACTTGCCAGGGGGCATGTGTAAGTTGTGGGTGTGTGCATTGTTTCAAAGCACTGCATCTGCAGTTGGCCCATCCCAGCCAGTGAGCACATAGGTGAACAAGAGGTTGAAATCACAGACAAAAAGGCAGTTCTGTGAGATGAATCTCTTCCAATTGTGCATGGAGGGCTGGAAGTTGAGAGGGGCAAAGGCTCAGATGTGAGTGCCATCCACAGCACTGATGCAGTCCTGAAAAAAGCAGAAGTGTGGGTCATCAATAATGATTGTTGGAAAGGGGGTGTCGAATTTTGGAAAACAGACTTGTGATGAATAGAATGGTGGGGTTGAAAAGAAGCTGAGTATTCATTTGAAGTACCTGAATAATTTTTTCTTAAGAGAGGGGGAACAAAAGATGGACTACTAACCATGTAATTGTTCCTGTTGAGTGCTGGAACCTCTTTGTAATATGTCTTGCTGAGAGTCCAGTGACATAGGTATACAAAAAAATCCCAAGCTATTGTTCAAGCAATATTTCCTTTTGAGAAGCAGGTGCATATCTGTGGTGCTTCAGAATATCTACCAAGGCTTCAAACACCTTGTGTCGCACACTGAGGCAAAGGTAAATACAATCTGGGTAACCACTGAGCAGTTCTATCATCCATGCTTTGCCTATTAGGATAGATGTGTGGTATGGAATAGATTCTGCCCAAGCTGTTATAAGCAAGTGATAGTAGTAGACCAGCTGGGAAATGATGATCATGACTAGGAGAACAATGCAATGGCAGCAGGTGTCAAGGGACTTCTGTGTCTCAAGATCCATTGTGGTGGGGCTGACACAGTCTTGATGCTATGAGCCTGTTTTACTATGCAGCTATAGGTAAGCCAGAATATTCTGCTCAGGCACAGGGGTGTGATGTGTTACAGGAGCTGCTGAGGCAACCTGAAGCTGGGGTCTTTGGTTAATATGAGTCCTTGCAAACTGAACAGGGCCTAAGCACCTAAGGGCTTTGCAGTCTAAGGGCAAACACATTTACACACATTGCAGTTACAGGGGTGTGGGACTCCTGAGTCAACTGGTTACCTTGGGAGTTAACTTTTCAACTGCCATTCTTTCAAATGTTTGCAGCCCCAAGTAAATATTCACTCCCTCATGACCCCAGTCCAGGTGCCTGTGCCTATTATATTACTGGAGCAGGTCACTGCATCAGAAAACTCCACCCTCTTTCATTCCAAATCACCACCAGATGTGCAGAGGTGAATGCTCAGATATACAAAGTGCAAACCATGACAACAATAAGCCCATTGTTGTACACAGATGTCAAACAGGATATGCAAAGCAACATAATGAGATAGAGTTCATATGTATTAGAAGTGCCATGCCCATCTTTGAGTCAAGCTAGTGCAGTCAGTGCCTGTTTGACATCTATTGAACAATTCAGCTTGTAACATGTTCCAAGACCCAATGCTGATTTTGACTGTTTTGTGTTCATGGAACCATGTTAGTCATTGACTTGTATATAAGTTAACCAACAATGGCCTACATTGTGAACTGAGCCCAAGACCTTGATTATGTCCAGGAACAACATTAGTGAGTGTATTGCTTAAACATAAGCTGGCCTACCCCTTGATTATGCTTTTGAAGATGGATGGCCATGGCCTCTCCAGAGTTTCTGATGCTGTCTTGGTAAGTAAGCAAATGATACAAGCTACAAGGGAAGAGGACTAACACATATGTGTCTCCCCTAGGTTCGATAGTCCAAGTGGTATGCCTGCCACTAGGAACACAGACTAATGTGTTGGTGTTCCTGGTACTCAACAGCAAGTCCAAGTTGCTGGCATGACACATGATGCTGTAGGCTCCATTGGTGACAAGAGACACAGTCCACTTTCTGAATTAGTCATACAGTGTATACTGACTATGCTAAACTGATGTGATGATGGACCATTTGAGAGGTATTGTATTCATCTGATTGTTGCATAGCAACCATGCCCAGTCTACTCTGTGAGGATGCAAGGTATAGACTGTTGGCATTGCTTCTAATGCAGTAAGTGCTATCAGAAATGCCTAGAAAATGTGGGCACTGTTATGTTTTCTTTCTCTTGCTACTCTTTTTCCTACACTTTGACATTTACCTAGTCAAGTCTCCAGTTTGACCCAACTGGACAACATTTCTTTCTTCTTTCTTTTTTTGACTCATCTCTGATGTGTCATAATTGGCCAATTTTCCTTTAGACTTCTCTTGGCTGATTACTCATTTGCTTTTACTCATCATCCAATGCCATTGGTTGATGACTTATCCCTTCTTACTCATGATGTGATGCCATTGCACTTATCTTTAGCTTTCTATTGTTCTCTTCTTTTGGGACTCTATTGTTCTCTACTTTTGGTCACTTACTTACAACTTTTCTATGCCTGCCCTAGAACAGCATCCAGTACTATATAAACCCTAGTGACCTCAGTAGTAGTTCCTCACTCTTGATCTTCTTGTATTCTCCTACTCTCATACCTGGTACAACCCAATACACCTCTGCTTTTCCCTTCTCCTCTTTCACCCTTAAGTGGGCAGTCTCTTGGTGATAACCATTCCATATCTTGGTCACTACCCAAGTAGCTCTCTGCCTCCAATAGGAGGAATCTCTGCTAGCAATTGCCAAAACCTCTAACTGCTTATATAAGCAACTCTTGAAGGTCATCTGACCTTATCTTGGCACTTTCCAACACTAACAGGATTACACTTGGTCCTACCTGGGTCCAGTGTAACAAAAGATCAAGAGTCTTCTTCCTGGCAAGTACCTATTGTTGGTACCTCATACTAACTACTTCTTGAAGCCCAAGATGTAGTGCCTCTCCATGAGTGCCCCCTTGGCATCCCTCTAGCACAACGTCTCAAAGACCTGCCCTAAACCCCAGTATCTGGGGCAGAAGAACTCAAACACCATCTCCTGTTGACTCTAGCTCAGAACCACCAACAGATCCTGCTTCTTCAGATTCAGATGAGGAACTTCCCTCCACTACCCAGCAAAACACAGCTCAGGCTCTAAGCCAACAACTTTCTGGACTAACCATCCCAGCTAGGACCCCTTTCCCAAATCTGCTAATAGCCCTTCCACCACCTTTCAGTATTGGAGCATATACTGCACCTCCATTCACACCACAACAAGTCACTCCCATGATGTCCTCTTTGAAACCAACTGAACTCTAGCTTGCTACCCCACCTACTTATGATGGCTCTTCTGATAAAGCCCAAAGCTGGCTCAACTCCATCTTCTTATATCTTCTCATCAATGAGGATGTCCACAACTCTGATAATAAAAAGGTGGGCTTTGCCCTGTCCTTCATGAAAGAAAAGGCTGCTGCTACCTGGGTGGAAAACTTCCAATGAAAAGCCCTCACTGGGACCAACCCAAGCCTTGGAACATTCAAAGACTTCAAAGACCTCTTTGAGAAAACCTTCAAAACACATGATATAGTCAGCAGGTCGCTCAACTGGCTACAAACTCAAAGGATCTCAGTCTCCAGGGATAGGAATGGATTCACCACATATTTCCCCTCACTTGAACAATATGCAGCAGACTTTCAGAACAATGCCATCTTGTCAAATATGGTTGAGGACCATGTTCTCATCAATTTCTTCAGTGCTGGAATCCCTACCCAGCTCACCAACTGTATCATGGCTATAGAAAAAGTGCTCATGGATGTAACCTTGTAGTATGACAAGGCAGCTGCATTCTACTCCCAAATCAAGCAATCTAAAGCTATCCAAATAGCCAATTGATGCCCTAGGCAAAACTTCTATAGACCCCCATCAGCCCAACCTAAACCCAGGGATCCAAACACCATGGACGTTGATGCCATTACTACTAAAGAATGGCCCAAACAGCTCACAAACAAAGAAAGAGAATACTACCACACTAATAGACTCTGCTTCAGATGCAGAAAGGGAGGACACACTACTTGGCAATGCAAAGTTCAATTCTCCAACAGAAGCCTGCAGAAAGTTCAGATAACTGAACAACCAACCACATCCATCCAAGAAATAGGTGACATCCTGGACTTGGTCACATTTGACAATGAAGAAGAATCAACTGTGGCAGCTATTCACTGGGATTTTTAGAAAGGGGATCTGATTCTATGCAGCACCCCCCTAGACACATACATGCTGTAAAAACAATCTCCTCAAAATCAATGATCTTTCCTCTCCAAGTCATTGAACCATCACATATCCTCAAAACCATAGAAACTCAAGTACTCCTCAACTCCAGAGCTGACCTCAATTGCATTGATTGGCAATTTGCCTGCAAACACAGACTCCAACTCACTCGGCTCAAACAACCCCTTCCAATATGAAATGTGGATGGGTCCTCCAACAAAACAGGAGAAATATTCTTCTATTGCAGATTATTTACCAACATTGATGGAATCACTCAAGAATCCATATTCCATGTCATGCACTGTGGATTCCAAAATTTTATCCTGGAGATGCCATGGTTTCAGAAGACCAATCCAACTATCAATTGGGAAACCCAAACCCTGACCATTGACAAATCAAGAGATGAATCTAAGACCTTACTACAACAACATGGCAGCAAGGTTTCCGAACACAGCAAAATACTCATCAACCTGAAGTCCATAAAGACAAAACCTTCATGACACACCATGGTCAATGCTGTCTCCAATGGACAGCTCTTCAACTACCTCCAATATGAAGAACCATCTGATTTTTGCAAGAAAGCAAACATATTCAGAGTAGCGCGATATGGATCCAGGTTCCTCTCCCCCCTAGCACATCAAGACTCCATCAATCAAGTCAACATTTCCACTCAGCTAAATATTAATGTCCATGCCAATGAACCCATACCAATGCTACCCCCAGAATATTCTAAATTTGCCAAAGTATTTGCTAAAGAAGCCACTAATCACCTACCCCCATCTAGACTCTATGACCACAAAATAAACCTCAATGAATCATTCATCCCTAAAGTAGGAAAAGTCTATCCATTTTCTACTGACAAACAAAAAGCCACTGAGGACTTTCTCAAAGAAAATATTAATTCTGGGAAAATCTGACCTTCCAACTCTTCACAGGCATCTCCATTCTTCTTTGTGAAGAAAAAGGATGGCAAACTCTGCCCTTGTCAAGATTACCGATACATCAACAAACACACTATCCAAGATGCATACCCATTATCCCTTGTCTCTAACCTAATGGACACAATCAAGGATGCCAAGGTGTTCACCAAATTCAATGTATGATGGAGATACAACAACATCAGAATCAAAGACAGACACCAATGGAAAGTGGCCTTCATCACCCATAAGGGCCTTTTTGAGCCCATGGTAATGTTCTTTGGGCTCACTAACTCTCCACCCACCTTCCAATGGTTTATGAATGACTCATTCTGAGATCTTATTGCAGAAGGATGGCTTGTTATCTACATGGATGACCTCTTAATCTTCTCTCCAGACGAGGCCATCCACACTGAACGAACAAAGTGAGTTCTCCAAAGAATGGAGGAGCTAGATCTCCACCTCAAATTGGAAAAATGTACCTTCACTGCTACTCAAGTCAAATATCTAGGGATGATCCTCAAACCTGGACAACTTGCCATGGACCCTGTCAAGTTAGATGGAATCACATCCTGGTCTACCCCTACCAAGGGAAAGGAAGTTTGGTCTTTCCTTGGCTTTGCCAATTTCTATAGGAAATTCATTCCAAACTACTCAACAATTGCTTGACCTCTCATCAACCTCACCAAGCAATCCAACTTTTGGCATTGGTCATCTAACTGCCAAAACACCTTCAACAGACTAAGAAAACTCTTTCTCTTGAAACCAGTACTCCTCCTTCCTGACCTCTCCAAACCATTTGCCATCGCCACTGACCCTTCTGCTTTCACATCTGGTGCTGTACTCATGCAAATGGATACTAATGGAGACTGGCATCCCTGTTCCTATTTGTTCCAGTCCTTTTTCATTGCAGAATGAAACTATGACATCTTTGACAGAGAACTTCTTGCCATCATCTGCACACTCAAAACCTGGCAACATTACCTTCATGGGGCTATAGCTCCAATACAAGTATCCACTGATCATAAGAACCTCACTTTCTTTAAGACCCCCCACCAACTCAACAGATGGCAGGACAGATGGCTCCTGGACCTTGCCAACTTTAACATCCAACTACATCATGTCCCTGGCAAATTCCTCACTGGACTGGATGCCCTGTCCTGCCAATCTGACCTCCAACCCACTGACACTGATAACCAGGGGACAACCCTCCTTCCTCCAGACATCTTTGTCAATGTTGTCGATACTGCCCTCCATAACCATGTTGTCAAGTTTTCCAAAGACCATCTCCTTGCCCTTCAGAAGCTCCATCTCCAATAAGAGGATATCCCTGTGGCCCTCTAATCCCATATGGCCAACTTCCAACTAATGAATGGGGTCCTCACCTACAAAGGATGTGTTTACATACCCCCTAATGAGGAACTTTGTCATTCCATTCTCCATTGATATCATCACCATGTGCTTGCTGGACATTCCAGCATCCTCAAAACACATCAACTTCTTGCTATGGAGTTCTGGTGGCCAGGCCTTGCCACCTATATCCATAACTACATCTCAGGTTGTGCTACTTGCCAACAGAATAAGGTCAACACCCACCCTACCATCCCTCCTCTTTCTCTGATTCCATTCACTACCTTCTGACCTTTCCAGCAGCTCTCCTGTGACCTCATCACTGACCTCCCAGTTTCTGATGGGTTCAATTCCCTTTTGGTCATGGTAGACCATGACCTTACAAAGGGGGTAATTTTATGCCCAACCAAGAAAACCGTTACCACTGAAGGGATTGCTCACCTCTTTTTCCACAAAGTGAACTCCAGATTTGGTCTATATGACAAAATTATATCTGACCAAGGCCCATAATTTGCCTCACAATTTACTAGAGAACTTGCCAAGATCCTCAGCTACAACTTATCCCTCTCAACTACCTATCATCCCCAATCGGACAGTGAAACAGAACATGTCAATCAGGAAATTGAAACCAATCTATGGATCTTTGCCAGAAATGAACCCACCTCCTGGTCACAAAAACTCTCCCATGCCGAGTTTGTACACAACCACCACCCCCACTCTGTCACAAACAAGTCACCATTCTATCTCATGATGGGATATGAACCCCAAACTCTCCCATCCATCCTCTCTCCATCTAATCTCTCCTCTGTCAACTCCCACCTCAAAGAACTAACTGCAGCCTGATCAGAAGCCATAGCCATGCATGAGTTGGCCAGACAAGTCATGAAAGCCTGAATCACAAAAACCTACACCCTTTTCAAAAAGGGACAAAAGGTATGGCTTGAAGCCTGGAACCTCAACAGAGCCATAGCCAATCCAAAGTTCACCCCCAAATGAGAAGGTCCTTTCAAAATTACAAAAGCCCTATCCCCAATCATTTTCCAACTCCACCTCCAAAAACACTGGAAGATCCACCCAGTCTTTCATGCCTCCCTCCTATTACCCTACTGTGAAAATAGCATCCATGGCCCCAACTTCCAAAAACCACCATCTGACCTTATCACTAGAGAAGAGGAATTCAAAGTAGAGTGGATATTAAAACACTGTGGAACCCCTACATCCCACCTCTTCCTGATCCGATGGAAGGGATATCCACCAGAGTATGACTCATGGGAACCAGAATGGAACCTCAAGCATTCCAGCACCACTCTAAACAACTATAAAAAATGACATCTCTCCATCTTTTCCCTTCAGAACTGAACCACCATATCTTACAAATGAAATGT
Source organism: Brasilioporus rufonigricans (assembly GCA_038089195.1). Taxonomy (NCBI): domain Eukaryota; kingdom Fungi; phylum Basidiomycota; class Agaricomycetes; order Boletales; family Boletaceae; genus Brasilioporus; species Brasilioporus rufonigricans. The sequence continues at coordinate 1,978 of JBBPKJ010001142.1, read as the reverse complement.
CTAACATATCCAACCTCTATGCATCTTCCTTCACCTCCACTATCTCCTCTGTCTCTGACTCCACTGAACCTACTCATGTCACTAATACCCCTTCTTCTTCCATCCAATCTTCTGTCAAAACCATAGATGTTCCCCTCCATGGACTCCATGCCTGTGATGGAGATGCCACCAAAGAATATACTATGCTGGTGCAGGACTTCGTCAACAACCCTCATCTCACCATTCCTATTTCCACTTCCTTAAATCCCTCTTCTTTCCCTTTTGCCCTATATGGGGCTCTTTTACAGTTAGAACAACTTTGCATTTTTACCCCTCAAGAAAATTCCTGTACTCCAGTGGCCCTTATCCAAAATATCCTTTTAAATGTCCACCACAATCTATCCTGCTATCTTCACCAGATGGCCTATCAACTTGAATTTGGAGGATTCTTGAAGGACCTTGACAGATATCTTTGCAAGCTTGGAGCAGCCAACCACACCCCTGTTGCCTTTCCTCTCAGCCCTGCTGTCCTAACCACCCCTTCTGTGTCCTCTTCCCCTCTCGACCCAGCAGAACTGCTGGTCTTCGATTGAATTAATGACACCTGGACTGGTGCTTGTGGCAATTGCCCCCTTACCATCAATGACCCTATGTACAGCAGCAGCCAATGCTGCTTCCAATGCAACTGTCTTTGGCATCAATGAGTCAACTGCCAATGGTATCAATGCCCCATCTGCCTACAGTTCACCCCTGGACACAACCAAGGTCATTGTGGCTTACACTGCCCTCCTCCTTACTGCTCTCCAACCATCTCTCCTTCCTCTTCCAATTCCTCTGGTACATCCTGCTCTTCTCATGCTGCCAGGATCACAACTGGAGGACACCCCCCTTGCCATCCCACTCATGTTCCTCCTCCATGCTCTATTGCACCTCGGCCACCCTCACCAAGCCCTATGCTTAATAACAAAGAAGGACCAATGGATGAAGTTGGGCTTGCCAACATCACTAGCTCCCCCAGACACTACTATTTGGACTTTTGAAACCCTCATCACTGTCTTGGGAATAGATGGGGGGTAATGTTACATTTTCTTTCTCTGCTACTCTTTTTCCTATACTTTGACATTTACCTAGTCAAGTCTCCAGTTTGACCCAACTGGACAACATTTCTTTCTTCTTTCTTTTCTTGACTCATCTCTGATGTGTCATAATCAGCCAATCTTCCTTCAGACTTCTCTTGGCTGATTACTCATTTGCTTTTACTCATCATCTGATGCCATCAGTTGATGACTTATCTCTTCTTACTCATGATGCAATGCCATTGCACTTATCTTTAGCTTTCTATTGTTCTCTACTTTCAGTTGCTTACTTAAACCTTTCCTACACCTGCCCTAGAGCAGCCTCCAGTACTATATAAACCCCAGTGACCTCAGTAGTAGTTCCTCACTCTTGATCTTCCTGTATTCTCCTACTCTCATACCTGGTACAACCCAATATACCTCTGCTTTTCCCTTCTCCTCTTTCACCCTTAAGTGGGCAGTCTCTTGATGGTAACCATTCCACATCTTGGTTGCTACCCTAGTAGCTCTCTGCCTCCAATAGGGGGAATTTCTGCCAGCAATTGCCAAAACATCTAACTGCTTATATAAGCGACTCTTGAAGGTCACCTGACCTTACAGTGACTCCCAAAACCAGCCCAATGTTTGATCCAAATCCAATGCATGATGTACACTGCAATCATATGAATGAATTAGACCTTGCTTTGGTGGAACGTATTGTAGTATGGACTCTTGGCTACACCTTTGACTCTTACATTATGTGATTCCATACACATGCTGCCAAGATATGACCATTACAAAATGGACACCTCATTGAGCTGGTTTTGTCACTTTTTATTTGGAGATTGAAATCACTATCAAATGAAGCTATATTTAGCTCTGTTGGTGTCACAAACAAAGATACATATGTAAATAGTATGTCTGAGTGTCAAACATCCTTATTC
>JBBPKJ010001141.1:0-12746 GCA_038089195.1 Brasilioporus rufonigricans | reverse complement strand
ATAGAGATTGTGGATAGGTAGGTTTCCAAGGCAGGGAGAAAGGTTTTTCCAAGGGGGGGGGGGGGTATGTGCATGGTTGGTATCCCATCATGAGGTGGAATGGTGTTTGATGGGTCAAGGAATGGGTGGTGGAGTTATGAGTGAATTTTGCCAGGGGAAGGAGGTCTGTCCATTGATGGGGTTTTCCTTTGCAGAAGATGCAGAGGTAGGTTTCAAGTTCTTGGTTAACTTGTTCAGTTTCTCCATCAGTTTGGGGATGATAGGCAGATGAGAGTTTTATGTTGTATGAGAGGAGGTGGGTGAGTTCTCTGGTAAAGGCAGAGGCAAATTGGGGGTCTCTGTCAGAAATACAGATGTCATAGAGGCCAAATCTTGCAAAGACATGTTTGAAGAAGAGGTCAGTGATTCCAGCTGCATTGACGGTTTTTAAGCAAGGGATGAAAATTACCCCCTTAGTAAGGCCATGGTCGACCACAACCAGCATAGAATCCAGAGAGTGGACAGGGGGGAGGTTGGAGATCAAGTCAATGGAGATCTGTTGGAAAGGGTGAACAGCAGAGGAGGGGAGGGGAGACAGAGAGGGGATAGTGGGGTATGTGTTCACTTTGTTCACCTGGCAAGTAGCACAACCAGAGATGAAATGATGTATATAGGTGTCCATGCCAGGCCACCAGTAGTCTTGTTGCAGTCATTGTTGAGTGCAAAAAACACCCTCATGGTCCCTGGCTGGAGAGGAATGGAGGGAGGAGACTAGGGTGTGTTGAGCTGCTTCAGGGACATATAAGCGGTGCTTGAAGTATTAATTTTGGCTGTCATATAGCCAGTCTGAGGGGGAGGAGTTGTGGAAGAGGGAAGTGGAGGTTTGGGTGGCATCAAGGGCTCATTTGACTAAGAGGGAGAAGGAGGAGAAGCAGGCTAGTTTCAACTGAAGAGAAAGGTCAAGGGCATGGATGACAGTATGTTCTGGAATGATGGAAGATTCAGCATTGTCTAGGAAAGTATCAATGTCATCTTTTCAAGAGAGTATATTGGCAAGGGCCATCTTAGAGCCAGGGGTGACATTCCAGATGATATTGAAGTCTTGTAGGAAGATACTTGATCTGGCTTGTCAGCAAGACAGCTTCTGGAGGGCTCACATATATGATAGATTCTTGTGGTCAGTGGTTATGGTGACTGGATAACCAGTTCCTTGCAAATAGTGTTGCCATTCTTTGAGGGCTAGGATAGTAGCGAGGAGTTCTCAGTCATAGATGTCATAATTGTGTTCAGCAGAGCCCAACATCTTGGAGAAGTAAGCACAGGGGTGGAGGTTGCCATTGGCATCTGGCTGCATAAGTACAGCACTCACCACATCAAGGGAGGCATCAGACATGACAGTGAAGAGTTTGGAGACATCAGGGAGGAGGAGGACAGAAGCAGCAGTAAATATAGATTGAAGGTGTTGGAAGGCAGATTCTTGGTCGGCTCCCCATTTCTAGGGTTGTTTTGCTTGGGTGAGGAGATGGAGAGGCACAGTGATATTGGAGAAGTTGGGGATGAATTTGTGATAGAAATTGCAAAAACCAATGAAGGAGTGAATGCCTTTGACATTAGATGGAGGATTCCATTTCATGATAGCAGAGAGTTTGACTAGGTCCATTTTTGCTGACCCACTTCCCACAATCATGCCTAGATATTCCACTTCTGGGACATTGAAGGTACATTTAGAGAGTTTGATGGAGAGGTGGAGGTCATGCATCTGTTCTAGGATGCATTTAGTTCTGGAGTGGTGGGTGGGAAGGTCAGTGGAATAGATGAGGATATTGTCCATGTAGATTACTAACCATCCTTCAGCAATAAGATCTCAGAAGGAGTGGTTCATGAATGCTTGAAAGGTGGCAGGGGAGTTACAGAGACCAAAGAACATGACAGTGGGTTCAAATAACCCTAGGGGGGTTATAAACACAGCATTTCAGGTATCTTCAGGGTGTATGCGAATGTTGTTATAGCCCCATCATACATCAAATTTGGTGAATAAAGTTGAGTTCTTTAATTGATCAACAAGATCAGAGATTAGGGGGAGATGGTATGCATTCTTGATAGTGTGTTCATTCAGATATCAATAGTCCTGGCAGGGTCGGAGGGATCCATCCTTCTTAGGGACAAAGAAGAATGGAGAGGCTTGAGGGGACTTGGAGGGAACTATCTGTCTGGTCTTCAAGTGTTCTTCAATGAATATTTTACAAGCTTCTTGTTCTTGGGGATTTAACAGATAGGTTTTGGCAGCTTTGGAAGAGAAGGAGTTCTTTAGCTCAATAGTGTGATCAAAGGGGCAAGGTGGTTGGAGGAGATCATGGGTCTTTTTGGTGAAGACATCTGCAAATGAAGTAAAAGTGGAAGGGAGGATTTGTTGTCCATTCTGGATCTGGCCAGCAATTTCTGTGGAGAGGGTGATTTTACAGATATATTCTCCTTTGAGCCAAGCCTCTCATTTTCATAGTCATGAGTTAATTTTCTTATCAGGATCCATTCTCAGCCAGCGCATCAGGTATCTGGTGGGCACAAAGTCAACAGGTTTCCATTCAGGGCAAGAGGATTCAGGAAGAGAGAGGGTCCCAGTAATCCAATTGATTTGTGGATTTTTAGAATGAAGCCAGGGCATTCCTAGAATAATCTGTGACCTTCTGCATTCAATGACCATCAGGTCAAGGGTTTCTTTGTGGTCAGGGAAGGAAAGGAGGGCAGTGGCTTTCTGTTTAATAGTTCCTAGTCAATTTTCAGTTCCATCTACATTATAGGCTTTGACTGGTTTGGGGAGGGGACAAGTGGATAGGGATAGTCAATAAACAAGGGAGGAATCAATGAAGTTTCCTGTGGCTCCACAATCAATGGGAGTGGAAGTGTCAATGGTTTTTGCTCCATGAGACAAGGACAAATGAACTTGTATTGTTTTCTCAGATGGTTGGGCTAGTAATGCAGGAGCAAGTAGCTGAGGAAGTGGAGATGTCAAGACATCCTTCCTTTTCAAAAATCCTTGTCCTCAACTTTGGCTATGGTAGCTGTCTGGACAACTTTGGATTTTCTGTTTTCTTTTTCAGCAAAGCAGGTGTGGAGGACTTGCAAGATTTCTTGCGAATCCTTTCCTTGAGCCTTCAAGCTGCGCACATACTGAGCCAACTTGGATGGTTGGGTGGTTTCTACAACCTGGATGTGAGAGGAAGAGAGGGTGGGTCACTTTCCATGGGTTTTGTTTGGGTAGTCAGGGTGGTTGTGAGTATAACAGTTAGGTCTCTTGCAGATGAAACAGAGTTGTTCACAAAGGCGATGAGCTCTTTCCATTGCAGATAGGTTGAGAGTGTCAATATCCATGGCATTGGGGTCTCTGGTACGAGTAGGGAAGGTATGATTTCCTCCCTTCAGGATGTTGTTATCCATCTCAAGGTGTTTGGTGAACTTTTTTGCATTATCAACCCATTTCTCATAGATAACTGGCAGATCTTTCTGGGAGTAAATTAAATGGCAGAGAGGTGGATACAATCCTTTGGTGAACTTCTGACAGATGGTGGCAGGATCCTCAAGCTGGGCACAAAGTACAGTGTTGGAAAACTCCTGGACATACTTCTGGAGTTTCTAGTCATTGATGATTGTAGGGTTTCAGGAGTTTTGAACAACATTCTGGCAAAGAATATCAAGGGCTTCTCTGGCCATTCTCTTGGTATCATATGGGACAAAGATTGACTCAAAGTCAGCAACCACCTTATTGAAGGTTTTGTCTTTGTTCCTAGTGGCAGGGTTCTGTAGAATATTGTACCATTTTTCAGTGAAATGGACACCAGATCCTCCACCCATCTTGTTTAGAAGGGTGTAGATTTTTTGGAGGTCAGAGGTGAAGATGCTGCTGTTGGCATCAAAGTGGCCTTTCATGGCACTAATCCACCATGTTGCCTTCTGGGCATCCCTAGTGAAATCAGCAGGGAGGGTGGACGTCAATTTGACAGGTTTGGTAGTCATAGCAATAGGGGAGGGGGTACGAGGTGGAGGGGAGGTCTGGATAGGTGACAGAGATCTGGAGTAGTTATAGTTTGCAGGGGGAACATTGGGGATGTCTACTTCAATGTCAGAGTCTTCAGACTCAGGGTTGGATGACTAAGTTTGACTAGCAAGAAGTCTTTGCAAACTTCTTTGGGTGTAGATGGAACAAGGTGATGGAACAACAGGACTGGAGGAGAATCCAGCAATCCTTCAACAAGGGTTGGGTTGGTCAGCTATGGTGATTTACTCTTTGAAGAGAGAGTCAGATGGATGAGCTAGTTCATTTGTAACATTGAGAGCACTTCTTGTACTCAAGACAATTGTTTCTTGACCCTAGGAGATACTCATGAAGAGACACAATGTCTAGAGAGCAGAGAGCAAGCTGGTATAATGCAGGATAAGCCAAGTAGTGTGTTGAATAAACATAGAACTAGCTGAAGAGTCTTGGAAGTCTTCAGCTAGTCTTTTAAATACATGTTCCCTGTAACTAAGGGCAGGCATAGAATGATACAGAAATGAGGAGAAAAGGAGCTCAGCCACCACACAGACCAAGGCAAAGAAGATTAACTAAGCCAGAACACAGGAATCAAACCTGCAAGACAAAAGGCTTAGTAACATTGGGAACAGAAGACTAGGTGTAGAGATCAGGACACACAACACTGTAAGAGAAGTGCTGTAGGAGGGGATTGTCCAACAAGATGTCAGTCTAAAGGATAAACAAGCACATCATCAGGAAGGAAGACAGTCAGGAAATGGAAGTATGAGATGTAGGGAAAGGGAGTTATATGTTGGAAGCAAAATATGATGAGGAAGAGTCCAGACTGGAGGTGATTTACTGTAACATCACACTTGGCACAGTTTCCAAACAATTTTTGAATTTGTGGTGTATGTACATTATGAGTGCCTTGTTGAGATAAGCAAGTGCACACACATGCACAAGCAGAACCAGCTCAGTCAAGCAACAGTCAAGCAAACCAGTGCCTGCATAGATCAGCATGCAACATCACCCATATATCCACTGTCATATGGACATCGTATGAACTTTCTATTCTACCTTATCTCATATCTTGACACTTTGATAACTCATTGATAGTGCTCTACTCACTTCACTGGATACAATAGCAATTATTGTATATATATCATACTCTTTGACATAGAGCACCTTAGTCTGTTCTACCACATGTGACTGAGGTGAGCCTTTTATATCATACTTGCTACCTACTTGAGCTGACCATACATAGTATCATTGTCCCTCAATAAATGAATATTATATAGTCCATTCTACCACACACAACTGAGTATCATTGTCCCTTGATAGCTGCATGCTTCATCCTTTGTGCTTATTTCTATTATATCTTTATGAAATGGGTCATGTAAATAATTCTTGGATTCTGGAAAAGGTACCCAATACAATTTCTGCATTCTGACATGTAATAACTTTCTGCCAGGTTCTGCCAGACCAATTTCATAAGGTTCTGCCATTTGCCTGGCAGTGCCAGTTTTGCCTTGCTGCTTGGCAAAACAGCAGACTCCTGCCAACAACACTATGGTGCCAATCACCTAGAGGCCACCAACATTGTACAGTCACCAATTTGGAGATGGCAGCTGGAAACCCTAACCCTAACCCTAGTGTAGCACTACTATACCCAACAGTACACTGTCAGGTATGGTCTGAGCCTCTGAAGCCACCCTCCTGTGCTTGGTAGGAGTCAAACAATTTTAGTATAGTAGCCAGTAGAATATTGCCTCCAACTCAAGCTATTTATTTTCTTGCTGTAATGACCAAGGCCCACCAAAAACTTGCTGCAGCACAGGCACAAGCAGCAAGATGGACCCAGTCCTCAACTCAACATCCAGCCAGTAATAGGCTCAGACTGACTTGAAGGACAACATCCAATAGGCAGACATACTTGGCCACTTCCACAATGGACTTGGATAGTGATGGGAACATGTGCTTTGATTGTGGATATATGGGTGGTGTCAATTATCACATTCTGAGCTCAGATCAAGGAAATGACAGACACACAAACTCAAACATTGCTTTCAATGCTGTTGACAGCAGTTTTCCAGGTTCAGATAAGGAGAGCCTTCATGAATTGGAGGGTAATGAACTTGAGGACAATCTTGAGCAGCTGAGTGGAAAGGAAAACAAGTCAGCAATTAAATGGGAAACAGAATATGGAAAACTTTTGGAAGGAAAACAAATGTTCAATGAAAGAAGGCAGAACAGAACTGTGGCCTTGGCTATAATCTATTTTTGATTGATAACTCACTGATAGAAAATGGGCACTGGATCAAACAGAGGCATGCGACTAGTAACAGCTCAGTTGTGTGTGTGATGCAACAGACTATATATTCACCTAGTAACAGTTAGATACAAGTAAGTATCAATGTAGGTAATGTAAATGTTAGCTACTCACCTCAGTCATGCACATGATGCAAAAGGTACATCTTATATATGAAAGGAATCTGTACTAGCTAAAAGGAACTATCAGGAGCTTGTCAAGCTCCAGATACATGAGACACAGATATATGAGAAAATGTAGATATGCAGTAGATAGAATAAAACTGTCCATACAGTCTGCAATACATGGGAAATGGAGCACATTGGCTCATGCACACACCAGTGATCACTTGGGCTGGTCATGGCTGTGGCTATGTGCATGCTTGCCAAATCAAGGTCACTCTGCATATGCAGAAGATGCACTTGTGTCCAGCTGCATGAATGTCAATCCTGGTGGTCAACAGGCATACATATGAAATGGGTGGTTTATCAAAGATGGGATCCAGGTTGAGCAACCAATGGTATTTTTGGCTGACCATTTTGAATTTCCCAGCCTGCCCAAAGGAATCAAAATGATTTTGCAAGAACATGGCTTGTGGTCATCCAATCTGCATGGAAAATGCAAGACAAAGTGCAGAACTGACTCAACTGACTGCTGTGGAAAGTGGATTCTCAAGCTCCAACCTGATTTCCAGGTACAAAAGTCACTTGTTCAAGAAGTGATTGAGGATGTAGGCCACTTGTGCATTTTCCTGCCCAAATTTCACTGCAAGTTGAATTTTATTGAATACTTTTGGAGAAAAGTCAAGAAATATCTTTGAGATCCCTGTGACTGCACATTCAAAACACTTAAGGCAAACCTTCCAATTGCACTGGCCTCAGTAAAGTTGAAAACAATCAGGCAGTGGGAGCACAGGATGCACCAATGGATGGCAGCTTATAAGTTAGGTCTGGAGACTCAGGATGCACAGTTACAGGTGAAAATTTCAGCTCAACAAAGTACAAGTCACATTGCTGTGTTCCCGAAATGACTGCACAGGTCTTTGACTGGTGGTAGCACAGGATTTGGTCACATGAATGTATATTAGGAAGTTGCCAAATTCTTGGAACTTTCAAAATTTATCTCACTCAATTATTTTTTTAAGAAAAATTTGTCTTATATATCTCTTCACATCATGAAAAGGAGCACATTTGCAATAGGAAAAATATTCTCCATTTTTTTACAGGGTGCTAGTTCTCTTGTACAAAATTGGCAGTCTCTAAATGATCAACACCATACAATTTGTGAAATCATGATGTTACTAGCTAACTAGCAACTTGATTACCTATGCCAGTGATCTACTGTTAGATGCCACTTCTCACCAACACTGTTGGACATCTGGACAATGGAATGTGCATTCCACTACCAAAACTACAGCTTCAAGTTATGGTACCAATTGTGGAAGAGATCACACTGTCACTGACCATAGATGGCAAGGGATAAAGATGCCATTATTTGGGAGAGCGTAAAGGTGGCTAGTGGCACTGGCAGTATGTAATTCACTCTGTTTCCTACCTTCCCTGACTGATCCTCCATTAGCAGAATTAGGAAGGCTCCAAACTGAGAGCATATGCCCAAGCACCACTCTACTACTGATTTACATAATATGAACCTCTGATCTCTTCCCCACCCACCTGAAATTGTGGTGTGTTAGTGACTCACACCAGATGGATCTATGTGTCCAAGTCCTTGGTAATGTTCCCATACTGTGCATCATGTGCAGCACCTATCCCTTGTTCTTACCATTTCAGCCCCAACTGAATAGTCTTGATAAAGGAACTGAAGATCTTCAACCTCAGACTACAATTCCAGCTAGAAACATGGCCAATGTACATAATGAGACTAGCTACCATTTCAGTGCATCCCAGTTGCCATTACATGCAAATCATTGTCTTGGTTAATTCTCAATTCCCCAGAAATGGCAGCCCTCAGGAGGTGCAACAACACTGGTTGCATTCTGCTGTGATTTCAAAACTTGCAATCAGGCTTTTGAGTATTGGTTGGACTATTGAGTTCATCCATGTACACAGTAGAGTCCTAGTGTTGCCACAACCTACCATGGCTTGGCTCAACTCAGTAGTATGACTAGCCCCAGCATATGATGCAGCAGCAATGTCAAGGCCTTTACACCTAAAATCAAGTGCACTCTCACTGTTGGAAAGGTTCCCAGGCAAGACACAATTCATGGCATGGTTGATCACCTCAGTGAGTTGTACAAACATTAGTCAACTGATATGTGAGAGTGAGAGTCGGAGATGGTCCATGGCATTAGTAATTGAACAGACAATGCCTAGAAGTTTCCTGTGTGATGAATTTTACCTAGGACACATGAGTTGAGTTGCAGATCTAGACATGATGAAGCACACCTTCCTCAGGTGGGGCTTCAACAAGTGGGTTATCAGTCATTGAGTTGACTTCAATTCAGATGGTTTCCTGGGCTCTCTTTATGTCCTTGAACTTGGGACTCAACCATTGTGATAAGGTATGAGGGAGTAACAATCTTGCCTGAGCACACTCTGGTCATCTTTGATCTTGATCTCGACTTCATTGCCCTGAGTGAATTTGGATTCAGACAAGAGAGATCAGATGAGATATGCTGATTTGATTTGACCACAATGAGGATGAGCACAACAGTTAAAGGTGCTGCAAGAGCCCAACATAGCCTCAATGGACATCACAGTCAAGGCCTACACAAGAGTGAGTGAGTGAGTGGATGATTCAGGCTGACATCCAATGATATCACTTACAGCACCAAGGATTGCAATATACTGGACATCATTGACCATGAGAGCAGCCAAGCCAGCACTAAAGGCAGTGCCATTGAGGATGCCAAGGTGCTCCTTGGATACAAGAGGGAGAGGAGAAGTGTGTGTAAGGGCAAGAGCTTTGGCAGCTGAATATGATGTAGAAGAAGGGGTGTAAAAAAAGCTTGGCTGGGCAAAGAGGGGGTGCTTCTCAAAATCACCATCATGAAGAGAAGATGTGGGTGTGCTCAGTGAGTGCATCATAGGAACTTGCCAGTGAATGAAAGTGTTCCATTTAAAGCTAGTTATACTATCAAGTCAAGTTGGCAGCAACATTAGTACTATGTGATGTCAGGTTCAGGATGTTATGGTTGTGTACCTGCGCTGTCACTTATTTCTTTTGTCCTTCCAACATGATCATCTCAATCCAATTCTGCACTGCAGTTACTTCTCATTTCTTCTCATTTTATATCTTGACAATATCCTTGTCTCTCCGCTCTTCTAGTATCACTTACTTGGACCTTCAACCTCCTACAATGCTTCTCCTCATAGCATTGCATGTTCCTTCCACTCATGACTAAGTCCTTTTATTTGCTGGTTCGAGTCCAGTATTTGTGCTTAGCTCATCTTCTTCCCTCACACTGGTCTGTGCAGTGATGATGCATCCTTCCTTCCACATTCTTCCATTCAATTCTATGCTTGCCCTAAACCCTGCATAACATATATATAACTAGCTAAAGTCATCTTGTAACCTTAGCTAGTTCTACACTGCTTTGCCTAGCTCTTCGCAATCTAGCTCATTATCTCACCTCACATCACCTTGTCTAAGGGTCGCCTGTTGTCAGGACTCAGAGTCCTTATTGTTGCCTTCGTCTAAGGCTTGCTCACCCACCATTAGGACTAGGAGTCCTTATACCTTGGTCTCTGGATGCTGCGTCTCTTCATGAGTACCTCCCAGAAGAAGGTATAGTTGTTATAGCTGCACCAGTCTGCATCAAAGCTATCCACATTACAAAAGAACTAGCTTGTCCCACCAACTCTCTCCTTGCAGAGTAAGTCATCATTGCTGATCAACCATCCTGTCAAAGGATTGCTGGATCCTTCAGCCCAGGTGTATTGACACCTCATTCTACCCACACCCAAAGGAGCCTTGCCAGACTACTTGCCAGTCGAGAACAATCACCTGTCATCGAGCCCGAAAGCTCAGATATTGAAGTAGATATCCCTCATGTTTCCCCTGTTGACTATAACTATTCCCAACCACCATTGCCCATCCAAGCCTCTCCACCTCATACCCCATCCCCCATTGTCATGATCACCAAATCTGTCGAGCTGAAGTCCACTCTCCCTGCTGACTTTACTGGGGATGCCCAAAAAGCCACATGGTGGATCAGCACCATGAAAGAGCACTTCAATGCCAATAACAGTATCTTCACCTCTGACCTACCAAAGATCTACACTCTCTTGAACAAGATGGGTGGAGGCCCTGGCATTCACTTCGCTGAGAAATGGTATAGCATCTTGCAGAACCCCACCACCAAAAACAAGGATAAGAGCTTTGACAAGGTTGTCACTGACTTTGAATCAATCTTTGTCCCATATGATACCAAGGGAGCTGCTTGTGAAGCTCTTGATGTCCTCCAACAGAATGTCATCCAGAACTCCAGAAACTCCACCATTGTCAATGATTACATGCTTCAGAAGTATGTCCAGGAATTCTCCAATGCCATCCTCCATGCCCAACTTGAGAATTTTGGGGTGGCTACAGACCTTTTCAGATTACAGGCTTCTAGCCATACCTTTTCTCCTTTCTTAAACGGGGTATACTTTTTTCTATTTCTGGCAGTCATAACTTGTCGGGCCAGATCATGAGCTGCCAGGGCTTTGTTTTGGGCAGTGTTAAGGTTCTTTATTCTAACTTCTACCACGGGTATACTTGTGGTTGGAAGGACCATGGATAAGGCTTGTGGTTCGTACCCCATCATGAGGTAGAATGGAGATTGGTTGGTGATGGAGCATGGGCGGTGATTATGGGCAAATTCAGCATGAGGGACTTTCTCAGCCCAGGATGTGGGGTTAGTTCCACAAAAGATTTGGAGATAAGTCTTGATTTCTTGATTAACCTGTTCTGTTTCTCCGTCGGTTTGCAGGTGGTAAGCTGTGGACAAGATGAGGTCATATTTGAGTATTTTTCCGAGTTCTTTGGAGAATTTGGATGCGAACTGTGGTCCTTGATCTGAGATGATTTTACCACAAAGCCCAAATCATGAGTATACTTTGAGGAAAAAGAGAGTTGCTATTCCTTTGGTGGTGATTGTTTTCTTAGTGGGGCAGAGAATTACCCCCTTAGTAAGCCCATGATTGACCACAACCAGCAACAAGTCAAAGCCATTGGAAAGAGGAAGGTCTGTGATAAGATCACAGGAAACCTGCTGAAATGGGTGGGAGGCCAAGGACAGGATAGGAGTAAGTGGAGGGCAGGTTGGATGGGTGTTTGTCTTGTTTTGTTGGAAGATTGCGCATCCCTCCACATAGTGTTTGATGAAGGAGGTGAGACCTGGCCACCAAAATTCTGCAGCGACCAGTTGGCGCATTTTCAGGTAACCCAGGTGACTGGCTGTTTCATGGTTGTGACAGCATTGAAGGATGGAGGTGTGGAGGTCACCTTCTGGTGGTACATAGATGTGACCTTGATAGGTAAGAACTCCCTTGTGGAACTGGAAGTCTGCAAGACAGGAGCAAAGTGGGAGCAGGATGTTATCATTTAGAGAGTGGAGTTTTTCCAGGACGAGGGGGTTGTTTTTGGAGAACCTGGATATGTGAGAATGGAGGGCAGTATCAATGGCGTTAACAAAGTAAGAGGCCAGTAAGAGGGTGGTACCATCATTGTCAGGTCCAGATGGGGCAAGGTTGGGCCGTCTGGACAAAGTGTCAGGGCCAGTGAGGAATTTTCCTGGCACATGGGTAAGGTTGAGGTCAAAATCAGCAAGGTCTAGCAACCATCATGCTTGTCACTGATTTAGATGTTGCGGTTGTCAGAAATATGTGAGGTTCTTATGGTTGGTGAAGATCTGGATGGGAGTGAGTGAGTTATGGAGGTAATGTCACCAGGACTTTAAAGCATGGATGATAGCTAGGAGTTCTCTGTTGTAGATGTCATAGTTTCATTTGGCTGGAGAGAACAATTGGGATAGGTATGAGCAGGGATGCCAGTCTCTGTGATTATCTGTTTGGAGCAAGACTCCTCCTGAGGCAAACGCTGAGGCATTAGTGGCGATAGCAAAAGGTTTGGTTGGGTTGGGGAGATGTAGAACTGGTTGGGACAAGAATAGTTTTTTGAGCATGGAAAACACATCTCGACATAAAAGGTATCAGTTCCATTTTTGGGCCTGCTTAGTAAGGTCAATAAGGGGTCGAGCAATGGTGGAGTAGTTTGGAATGAAGCGTCTGTAGAAATTTGCAAAACCTAGAAAAGAGCAGACTTCTTTGATGGTAGTTGGAGTTGGCCAGGAGGTTATTCTGTCCAGCTTGACAGGGTCCATGGCGAGTTGTCCAGGTTTCAGTATTATTCCTAAGTATTCAACTTCTTTTGCAGTGAAGGTACATTTTTCCAGTTTCAGGTGAAGATCTAGTTCCTCCATCTGTTTTAGGACCTGTTTGGTTTGTT
>JBBPKJ010001140.1:0-12750 GCA_038089195.1 Brasilioporus rufonigricans | reverse complement strand
AGCGACGATCGAGGACGACCGCGCGCATAGCAGCAAGAGCGCTGCGATAGCCGAGCCGCGACTTACCATATCAGGTAACCGCTCGAGCGCAGTGTTGCGACTACCTCACACGGCGCGGATTGCCGAATTTAAATCGCAGTTATATGGTGTCCAAAATGTGGTGACAAAATTTTGGATAGCTCTGTCACTGCATTTTGGATGCCATATAACTGCAGCTTAAATTTGGCAATCCATGCCATGTCATGGACATGATATGGACACTCTGCAAAGTGATGCACACCACATAGAGGTACAGGTATTTCTTTTGATTGTTCCTTCCTGTTTGGCAAGCATATCCTTGCCAGGCTTTTGCTTGAAAGGGAGTGTTGGAATATTTAGTGGATTACCTACGCTTATTCGCTTACATAAGCACTACCTTACATCGCACACTACTGTAGTTCTTACCTTAGTGACTACTTTACTAGGGTATTCTACAATTCTTTCACCTTATCAGCACATTTTAGCTAATCTAGAGTTAAAATTCACTTGGATCCATTCCTAGTGATTCACATGCCAGGATATCCTTGTTGTCAGACTAGTGAAGAGGGAGTAATGCCCACTATAGTACATTAGCTTAAATGTAGGGTAAATAAAATAAGATCTTACCTTAGTTGAACTCCAGTGTGAAGTTGATGTTGGAAACTTGACCAGCACACTTTAGACTTCCTTTTATGGTAATGTTACATAAGCTTAGAGCATACACTTCTTGAAGTAGTTTCTAGTTTATTTCCTCAGTAGCTTGACATCTACTGAGGGTAAGCTCTATTTCATAGGCATTTACTACTGTACTAACCTACCTTAGTTCTCATAGGTAGTACACTTAATATCAGTAGCTTGACATCTACTGAGGTTCTCATAGTTCCTAGCTTAGACCTTTGCCAAGCAATTCCAACCTCACAATAGGTTATGAGTAGGGAAATACATGGATACAGGTAACACTGTGGTGTTTGACCTATAGGTATTGAGAATATGGGTATGGGTTTGAATAGCTGGACCTGCAGGCTCACCATGCATTTCACTGCAGGTTGGTGGTGTTCTATGGGTTTGACTTGAGGATTAGGAGCTCTGTGGTACTCTTGTAATGTAGTGGCCTGTCATTAAAGTCACCACTGTTCACCACCTTCCAGGACTATAATTGTGCTTGCCACAGAAGCAATTAAATGCTAAGTGCCACATTCCTTGCTCAGGGATGAATGAGCAGGGACTATGGATCTGATCAATCTTGTCTCCATTGCTGTGCTATGCAATTTCTCAATGACCAGTCAGCAGATATTGTCTGAAGGACTGAAAAAGTATGTACTAGATGCAATAAGGATGGACCTGAGATCAAGTTTGCTTGTTGTGAGCACTACTCTGAGATGCCTCCCAAAGTAATGCTGAAACTTCCCCCCATGCCTGCCAAACTACATGACAATGCACCATCTTACTATCATGTATCTTCTCCAAGCTCCTCCACTGCATCCTTTTGTTCTGCTACATCATCTCTTTCTGTTAAACTCGGTCGATGTGCCCTGAGTGTAACTCCAGAATGCCGGAGTTGTTATATTTGGTTGGTCTGGGACTTGGCTTCACCTTATGTGGTGTGCCTTGGGTAGGTCTGGTGTCCCGATTTCGGAAGTTGGAGAGTCGGAGGTCAGATAAGAGTTACTATGAACTCAAGTCAGAGGGACAATGAACAAGATGAGGAGAGTCAAGTTCAGTCTGGTGGAGTAGAGCGGAATGGATGGAGATGGAGAACGTCAAGTTCTGTTGATATTCAGACTGAGGTATACAAGACAGAAATACGGAGATTATATAGTAAATCAGAGGTGGATTACTAAGGTGAAAAGAAGATCGGGTAGACATACAATGTGCAAAGGTATGGAGGTGAAACAGGAGTGACAGAGTGTCAAGATAAAACAAGAATGGAGAGATGTCAGAGTGACATAGGAATGGAGATGTCAGGAAGACAGAGGAACTGAGGTGTCAAGGTGAAACATATCAAAGAGATAAGTACAGAAGTCTGGAGTTGGTCCGGAGTAAGGAAGACAAGACTTAACAAATAAAGATGGTCCAGAGGTGAATAAGATAGTTCAGAGTTGAGTCCGGAGGACCGGAGTTTGGCTCGGTGAATCTGGTATGTGACAGCTTATCTATCTTGAGTCAGGGTCTCAAGTCTACAATGGGGGTAATGTTATAGTTATTCTCTTTCTTTCCTTTCCTTCCACTACATTTCTCTTACAATGATCACATACTCCTACTGTTTCTCTATTGCTTCGCATTTACCTGCGCAGGTTCAAGTCCTGCCTTCTGGCTTAGTGAATTTCTTTTTCTTCTCCCCAGTCAGTGCAGTGGCAAGTCCATAATTTCCCTCTGTTTATTTACTGCATATTTTCATTGTTGACTATGCCCCTATCTTTTCATGTTCAAGTCATGCCTTCTTGCTTAGTCCAACTCTCTTCCTAATCAGCCAATTACTTCTTGATCAGTGCAGTGGCAACCCTTTGTTCCTTCTTGTTCATTTATCTTTTATCTCTGCTTGAATTATAGTATAATCACTAGCTAGGTCACATCATGTTCTCTCTAGCTAGCTCTACATTATTCTGATGCATTACTTTGCTCCTTCTTGCTTGCCCTCTTAAGTTTGCATTCTTGTGGGACTGTCAAGTCTGGTATCTTTAGTCCAAGTCTGACTGGAGTTCATTGGCTAGAGGGTGGTAAGTACTGAGGTGGACTCAAGATCTGAGTGGAGAAGAGATGAAGTGGACTTAGGAGCAAGGACTCAGCACAGGACTCATGTATCATGCCCTTGCATAGGTCTGTCCTTTGATGGAGATCAGAGGTAGGAGCAGAGGTTCTGTGTAGGAGTAGAATGGAGAAACAAGGGGATGAGGAGACAAGCAGAGGCAGATAAGGATTGGAGGAGTGAAAGACTTAGTTGATATTTGTACTAAGGTTACAGGAGAGCACAGGATGTTCTTAAATACTATTGGAGTAAGGTATGGAGATATGAAAACAGCACAAAGGCCAATTCAAAAGTAAGCAGAAGGGTCAAGGGTGTCAAACAAGCTTGTGAGCAATGAAGAAGGGTCAAAAGAACAAGGATATACAAATGCAGATAAGGGTCCAGGTGCTACCAAGCAAGTCCAAGCAGAGGGGGAACTCTGAGATGGAGCTCTGAGAGGTAAGAAGGATGTTTGAGCAGAAGTGGGCAGAGATGGTCAGAGGAGGCACTATGGTGTCAGAGGGATGGGATATAACAAGGACACTATGACTTTCTGTGAGTACCTCTCTACATCAAGGAAGTATTGTCCAAGAACTGGAAGTGCCCATCAATGTTACAATGATGCTGAGCTCTTGGAGTTAGCTTGTGTACATTTTTTACCCTTTGCCTGTTGAGTGGGCTTCATCTTTTTGGGATGTGATCATGTACTGGATTTTTTTTCTCTTCATTGAGGGAGCTCATTGGCCTTATTGATTAGAATTCATTGCTTGTTGGACCTCAAAGGTTCAGGCATACTAGTAGGAATTAAGGAGCAAGACAAGCTTTGTTTTCTGCAGAGTCTTTCTATGTATATACTACATTCCATGCTGTCTACACATTGCTATGTAACTTGAATGGTCTTTTTGAAAGACTGGTCATAACTGAGTGCTGTAACCAGCAAAGACCAGTTTTTATTGGTTCAGTTTGGTTATTGGTGCAAGACTAATTTTCAAATACTGGTTACAGTTTAGTCTTTTCAAAAAAGGCAATAAGACCAAACCAAACCAGCTCTTAAATCACTATGAATACATGACCTTCATTTTTCCCTAAAGCTATCCAAGTGCACCTAGAGATGGGCAGGAGTTTGAATAACCCACCTGGATACTGGATAGGATACTAGGCCAGGTGTGGGTACAGGTTGGTGTTGCTTGTACCTAAATGATCTAGCCAAGAGAGAGCTCAGTGATAGTCATGAAAGGTGATAAACTGCTATATTTACCTAGCTGAGAGTGAGCTAGGTAGATCTAATGAGTGTCATATACCAAACTCCACTGAGTCAAACTCTAGTCCTCCAGACTCAACTCCAGACTATCTTAATCAACTCCGGACTATCTTTACTTGCTAAGTCTTGTCTTCCTTACTCCAGACCACCTCTGGACTTCTGTTACTTACTTCTTTGAATATGTTTCACCTTGACATCTAAGTTCCATTGTCTTCTGACACCTCCATTCTGATGTCACTCTGACATCTCTGTTCCCCTGTCATCCTGACATTTCCATTCCTATGTCATTCTGACATCTCTCCATTCTTGTTTTATCTTGACACTCTGTCACTCCTGTTTCACCTCCATAATTTTGCACATTGTACATTTACCCAATCTTGTTTCTATCTTAGTAATCCACCTCTGATCTTAGTATATAATCTCTGTACTTCTGTCCTATATTTCTCAGTCTGAATATCAACAGAACTTGACATTCTCCTCCCTTGTCCAATCTCTGTTCCACTCTGTCTGACTGAACTTGACTCTTCTTGTCTTGTTTATCATCTCTCCAACTTGAGTTCTTAGTAACTCTCATCTGACCTCCAACCTTCTGAAATTGGAACACTGGATCTACACAAGGCACACCACATAAGGTGAAGCCAAGTCCTGGACCATCAATACAACAACTCTGGCATTCTGGAGTTACACTCAGAGCACATCACCCAAGTTTAACAATGAGCTACAATGTGATGTATGTGTGATGCAAATATGTACCTCAGTGATAGTCATGAAAGGTGATAAACCACTGAGGAGAAAGGAAAGCAAAGGGTGAGATGAAGTGATACAGTATGAAGTTGAGTTATGTAAGCTGAACAGTAATCATGATGACAAGTGCAAGATGAATAATGATAGTCTCTAACACACCCCCTTCATGGAGCAACAAGTCCAAGATCCCTACAAAAGTTATCAAAAGCAGGATGAGGCAAAGCTTTTGTGAGGATATGAGCAACATTATGATGAGAACAAACCCATATTAAAATGAAAGAATTTTTTTCAACATGTTTACAAATAAAATGATAGTGCATGTCTATGTATTTGGTGTGAATATGAACTTTTGCTGCTGCAGAGAGCACAATAACTCCAAGATTGTTGAGGAATGGGAGAAATGATGCAAATGCCAAGCTCCAGAAACAAGGATTTGAGCTATAGTCCCTTCTGGATGACATGGGTGGCTGCCATGTATTCTGCCTCAGTAGAAGACAAGGCAACAGTGGTTTACTTCTTGGACACATGAGAGATAAGCATGCCTCCATAGTACCACAGGTAACTGGTGACTGAACATCTACCTGTTTCATTTGCCCAGCTGATGTCAGTATAGGCATGAAAACCCATGTTATCAACCCTCATCTTGTAGTGTAGTTGGATGTTCATCATTCTGGAAAGGTATCATAAAACTCACTTTGCAACTGTTGTGCTAAGCGACAGCATTGACACTATAAGAGATGTCAGGATGAGTGTTGACTGTAAGATAGATGAGCTCACAAACAATCTTGAGATAGCCAGATTGAAGGTTGGTGACCTCTGAATATGTGGCTGACAGGTCACCAAGCAGAGCTTTGGGATTGGTGGGGAGTGAAATGAGATTCAAGTCTTCCAGTCCACACTCATGTAGCAGAAACAAGATGTATTCTATTGGTGCATTGAGATCATCCAAGCATTCCAGTCATGTTCAAACCGAACTTTGAGGTATTTAGAGACTGCACTCAGGTCCTTGATGCTGAACCTTTCCATGATACATTTCTTTATCCCCTCAAGGAATGGGCTGGAGTTGGAGACTGTCATTCTGTTGTCAACATGCCATCCTATCAAGCAATGAATACAGACTATCTCTGTAGCTTAAGAAACCTCAGACTTGTTATAATAGAAGAGGGCATGATCAGAATCAGTGTGCATGAATCCCACATCTGCCATGACAGCATGTACTTGCTTGTACCTCTCAAGTGCGGATTGCTTAAGTCCATAAATCACTCTGGGCATGAGCCAAATGAAAACTCACAAGTCACCATCCTCAAATCCATTTGGATGACACATGTAGATCTCCTCTTTGAGTACCTCCCATAGGAATGTGCATTTGGTATTGAAGGTGTCAATCTCCAAGTTGTTTTGACAGGCAAGCACAACAAGGAGTCAGACTGAAGTGGGTTTGATAATGGGGGTGAAGGTTGCTCCATAATTGACTCCAGGAACTTGAGAGAATCCCTGGGCCACAAGGAATGCCTTGTAGATGGAACCCCCCTTGTTGTCCTCCTTAAACTCGAGTGAAAATCCACTGACATCTGATTGCCTTTCAACCTTCAGAAAGCTTCTCAACCTTATAGATGGCCATCTTCTTCATTGTCTGAAGCTCCACCTTCATGACTTCAAGTCATTTTTCATAGTCTGGTAGTTGCATGGCTTCCTTATATGTCACAGGAGGGATTTTCATGTTGTAGTCAGGACTAGATGGATGTTTGTGTTTGTCACTGCAGATTGTTATATGTGCCTGTTCTTCAATAAGAACATTTGCAACCACATCCAGTATGTCCTCATTGACTTCAACAGGCTTCAAGTTGTCAATCTCCTCCTGGGATACAGTCTTGCTACCATTGTGAGATACCCCCTTGACCTGGCTCTCACTAACCACCTGTCAACAAGCCTGCAGAGCCACTAGGCAAGCCTTCACAATTGCTATCTTGTTCACCCAAGCTGCACCTTTTTCTGTGAGTTTCTTTGCTCTTGAAGAGCATCAAAGGGATGGAGTAATGTTAAACCAAGGCAATGTGCTCCAAGTGTAACTCTGGAATGCTGGAGTTGTTGTATTGATTGATCCAGGACTTGGCTTCACCTTATGTGGTGTGCCTTGCATAGGTCTGGTGTTCTGATTTCAGAGGGTCAGAGATCAAATGAGAGTTACTAAGAACTCAAGTTGGAGAGGCAATGAACAAGATGAGGAGAGCCAAGTTCAGTCAGGTGGAGTGGAACAGAGATTGGACAAGGAAGGAGAATGTCAAGTTCTGTTGATATTCAGACTGAGGAATATAGGACAGAAGTACAGAGATTATATACTAAGATCAAAGGCAGATTATTAAGGTGGAAATGAGATCAGGTAGACATACAATGTGCAAAGGTATGGAGGTGAAACAGGAGTGATAGAGTGTCAAGGTAAAATGAGAATGGAGAGATGTCAGAGCAACATAGGAATGGAGATGTCAGGATGACAGGGGAACAGAGATGTCAGAGCAACACAAGAACAGAGATGTCAGAAGACAAGGGAACTGAGGTGTCAAAGTGAAACATATTCAAAGAAGTAAGTAGTGGAAGTCCAGAGTTAGTCCAGAGTAAGGAAGACAAGACTTAGCAAGTAAAGATAGTCCGGAATTGATTAAAGTAGTCTGGAGTTGAGTCCAGAGGACCGGAGTTTGACTGGGTGGAGTTTGGTATATGACAAGTAAGTTCATCTGCACTGGATGGCCTAGTCTCCTGTGAGGGGATAGGATGCTCAGAGGCTGGCATCATTTTTGCCAGTGGGGCTTGGACAACATCTTCATTGTTGGAGTCTGATTCACAGTCAATGAGTCCAGGAACATTCTCATCAAATTTGATGTCCCTGGCAACAAAGAAGGCCTCAGTGGTCTTATCTCTGCCATGATACCCCTTAATTCCATTTGAAAGATGGCATGATGTGCATGAGGCCCAAACTTCATCTGAAGTTCAGATGGGATACAAACCCAGCACCTGGAGCCAAAAACATGTAGGTGGGATAGGTCAGGGTTGCATCTGTTGACCATCTCATATGGGGTAACTCCTGGTGATAGAGACACTAACTCTGTGCAATTCCAAAGGAATGCTGCAGTGAGCACAACCTCTTCCCACAGGTTTTGAGAGAGTCTTGCAGTTTGCAACATTGCCAAAGCACCCTTGGAGTGTGTGGATTACTCTCTCCACCTTTCCATTCTGCTGATGGGCATATGGAGATGCAAGCTGACACTCAATCCCAGACTCCTGGAGAGCCTTGGTAAACACAGTACTGATAAACCTGCCTCCATTATCTGAATGAAATGCTTTGAAAGTTTGACTGTGGTGGTTCTCCCATAACATCTTCATAATCATCCAGGCTTCCAGTATAATGTGGATAGGCACTTCCTATGCTCTGGCAATACTTTCCTTGATATGGGAAGGTACTCACAAAGAGACACAACATTCCACAAGAAGGTAAACTTAGAGGACACTCAAGAGGGAGTGAAATAGTGTGTATGAATAGTGCAGAACTAGCTAAGGATACATGTGGGTATCTAGCTAGTTCTTATAGTACAATTCAAGCAGAGATAATCAAGAAGGTAAACAAGGAGGCATAGGGATCTGCCACCACACTAACCAAGATGAAGTAAAGACTATTGACTAAGCAGCAATGCTGGACTTGAACCTGCAAAGGTAAATGCTTAGCAATGATCGAGAAAAGGAACATGCAACACTATAAGGGAAGTGTTGTAGGAGGGGTAGTCCAAGGGAAGAACTAGAGAGTTAGTGGAAGGAATAGACCATAATGTCATCGGGATAGAAAGCCACAAGAAAATAGAAGAATGAAGTGAAAGCAAACAGAAACAAGTGTTCATACTGAAAGACAATGAGGAAGAGGCTAGAGTGAAGATGGATAACTATAACATCCAGAGTCTGGTCCTTTGTTGAAAGAAGGTGAATGTTAATGAGATTGGTATGGTCATCTGTCATATACCAAACTCCACCAAGTCAAACTCTGGTCCTCTGGACTTAACTCTGGACTACCTTTACTTGTTAAGTCTTGTCTTCCATACTCCAGACCACCTCCAGACTTCTGTTACTTACTTCTTTGAATATGTTTCATCTTGACATCTCAGTTCCCTTGTCTTCTGACATCTCTGTTTTCCTGTCATCCTGACATCTCCATTCCAAGTGTTGCTCTGACATCTCTCCATTCTTGTTTTACCTTCACACTCTGTCACTCCTGTTTCACCTCTGTATCTTTGCACATTGTATGTCTACCTGATCTTGTTTCCACCTTAGTAATCTGCCTTTAATCTTAGTATATACAGTAAATCCCTGTACTTCTGTCCTATATTCTTCAGTCTGAATATCAACAGAACTTGATGTTCTCCTCCCTTGTCTGATCTCTGTTTCACTCCACCCAACTGAACTTGACTCTCCTCATCTTGTTCATTGTCTCTCTGACTTGAGTTCTTAGTAACTCTCCTCTGACCTCTGACCCTCCAAAATCTGGACACCAGACCTACACAAGGCACACCACATAAGGTGAAGCCAAGTCCTGGACCAACCAATATAATAACTCCAGTATTCTGGAGTTACACTCAGAGCATGTCACCCAGGTTTAACATCATCTAAGAAAACAATGAAGTAAAGCTTCCAATGAAGCATGCAAACAGGGAATGGACCATAGACATCTGAATGCACAAGGTTAAGCATGTTGGTTGTGCACAGTGTCAATGAGGCTTGGAAAGGTTTATGGTGATACTTGGCAACAATGCATTCCATACAATGTTGTAAAGGCTTATTTGAATCAACTGAGATGCCAGTGGCTGACAGCATAAGACATTTGACTAATTCTCCACCTGGATGGTCCATACACATGTGCCACAGATCCCATGTTACTGGAGCCTTAGCAAAAGTGACAACCTCCTCATATAAAACAAGGTCCAAGTTGAGTTCTTCACAAGAAATAAAGCAGATGTTGAGATAGTGGAGGTTTCTGACAAGAGGGATTTCACCAAGAGCGCTTCCCTTACATATATGAGAAATGGCATCATGGACCAGACATGGAGGACAATCCCCTAAAATCACAATCCCACCCTTTTTGAAGCATGTGCTTGACTGACAACAAGTTTGGTAATGCTCCTGGGGCATGAGGGCAATCTCTGAGAGTGAGTTGATAGGTGGTATCTCCAAGAGTGATCTCCACAATACAGGTACCCTGACCAGAGGTAAGGAGCTGGCCTTGGTTTTCCATTTTGATGGGAGGACTTTCCTCATGAGAGAAATCAATGAAGTATCCCCTGTCCTTGAGGAGGTGTGAGGTGGCACCAGAGTCTAGGATGGTAGCAGAACTGTAAATGATAGAACAGGCTAGTTCATCAACAACATTGGCATCCTCATCTGGCTGTGAAGACAGGGATGTAGAGGTTGATGTCTGAGGTAGCATAGAGGAAGCATTGCCCACTAGCAAGGCAGTCTCTTTGTCCTTCACAGTCTTGTTTTATATCTAGTTCAGAGCTTTGTCCTTCATCCTGCCTCCAGGGAAATGACAGAATGGGAGGCTGTGGTTATCAGCACATGGCTTGCCTGTGCACCAGCTATTTGTGTAACAAAATCCCTTGGGGTTGTACTTGTGCATATGTAGACCAGTGACATGGTTCACCTTCCCATTGCCCTTGTTCCCATTGGTTGTAGCATTAGCATACTCTGAGCTTGGGCCTGCTAGCTTCCTTTGTCCAACAATAGCATTGGCTTTCTCTATGAGGAGTTTGGTAGCATCCTCAAATGTGAAAGCAGCAGTAGTAGGAGTTGTGGACAATGATGAAGAAGAGTCAGAGGTAGAAGAGCCTATAGATAGTGACTGTTGGCTCTTGGTGAGTTCACAAAAAATCTTCCACTCAATTCTGTCTGGAAGACCTTGAAGGAGATCAAAGATTGCTTCCTTCATAGAGTCAGTGACTCCCATTTGAATAAATCAGTGACAAGTGTCTTCAAAGACACCGATGTATCTGGTGGCATCTTCTGCATCTTTGAGCTTCTTGAAGTGTACATGAGTATGGAGTTTATATAACAATGAGAGATTGTTTCAGGAGTAGTGTTGAGCAAGGATGTTCCACTGTTGACAGGCTGTATTCTCTTCATCAGGAAGACTTGTGACAATCAGAGATATTTTTCTGTCGAGTATGGACTTTGCTTGTGAATCATTTGCCCACCAATCAAGGATCTTCTTCTTAGCATTGGTAGGAGCATTTGGATCAGCTGGAACAGGTTGGATTGATGCAAAGTTTACAAAATCTTTTGCATCTTTACTATCACTACAATGATTCCAAAGATATTCTCCCTTGAAAGCAAGGATCATCTGTTTATGCCATTGGGAGTAATTTTCTGCTCTGGTTAACAGTCATATTTGCCCATATTGACCTGAATCTTGGAGAGGATAAATCAAGATAGGTCTGGACTGATCAGCAGTGTCTGAGAACTCATTGATTGAGCATAATGCATGATGAACTAAGCTGCAAGGTCTAGATGCATTTGTATCTGGATTCTGATTAGAGTCCAGAGCTCATAACCTAAATGATCTAGCCAAGAGTGAGCTCAGTGATAGTCACAAAAGGTGATAAACCACTATATTTACCTAGCCAAGAGTGAGCTAGGTAGATCTAATGAGCTACAACATGATGTATGCATGATGCAAATACATACCTCAGCAATAGTCATGAAAGGTGATAAACTGCTGAGAAGAAAGGAAAGGAAAGGACAAGGTGAAGTGATACAGTACAAAGTTGAGTTATGTAAGCTGAACAGTAATCATGATGATGAGTGTGAGATGAATAATGATAGTCTCTAACAGTACCCTGTATCCAAGCAGGTATATCTGCTGGGTATGTTACCTTATTTGGAAAACATTGTAGAAACAAGTCAGGAATGTTGAGGATGACTCCTCCTCAACTGGTGTCCGCATTTTGACTCATTTTTAGTTGCAGCATGCGATGCCCGTTATGTCACCTGTTACCCACAGTCTCATTACAATTCCGTCACTGTTGCTATCACTGTTGCACTTCAAATTGCACTTGATGGTTCTTGATCTCTCCTGCTCACCCAGATAGCCTCCTGGTATCATATCTCAAGCTGGTGGGTTTGTTCCGTCGCTGTCATCATTTCTATCGTGTCTGGGACATGCCCTGTATTTTTTTGAGTTCTTCCATGCGACCGCTTCGCCTCCCAGATCGTTCAGCTCAGCCCAAGCTCTCCATGGTGAGTCCTCCTCCTTCTGGCACTCCAAGTGTTTGCATTCACGTTCTGATACGTTCTGCAGCTTCCTCAGCAGGTCCCTTGTGTCCTCATCGCGCCTCACCGCTCCTGTTGTGTTCGCTTCGCTTCCTGGCTCGCATTGCTTGACCTGAGCCTCCTCTGGTGAGTACCCTGCGTCAGGTTGTTCTAATGAGTGTCTGACGCGTTCTAATGCGTGCCACCGGTGCTTCAGAATGTTCCTGGCATTCTCGGCATGTCCTGACGCGTCCGCTTCACTTCCTGGCCCACATTGCTTGACTTGGTCCTCTTCTGGTGAGTACCCTGTGTCAGGTCGCTCTAACTGGTGTCCGATGTGTTCTAATGCGTGCCACAGGTCCTTCGGCATGTTCCTGGTGTTATCTGCGTGTCCTGACGCTCCTGACACGTCTGCTTCACTTTCCAGCTCGCATTGATTGCCCTGGGCCTCTTCTGGTGAGTACCCTGTGTCAGGTCGCTCTAACTGGTGTCTGACGGGTTCTAATGCATGCCGCAGTCCTTCAGCATGTTTCAGACGCTCTCTGCATGTCCTGACGCTCCTGACGTGTCCACTGCACTTCCAGGCTTGCATTGCTTGACCTGGGCCTCTTCTGGTGAGTACCCTGGGTCAGGTCACTCTAACCAGTGTCTGACATATTCTAATGCATACCACAGGTCCTTCAGCATGTTCATGGCGTTTTCTGCGTGTCCTGACGCT
>JBBPKJ010001139.1:0-12750 GCA_038089195.1 Brasilioporus rufonigricans | reverse complement strand
ACTTAAGGTGTACAAGACAACCAGGAACCTCCAATGAATTGCCTCACTCTTCCCTTCTGGATTTTCCTTGCCTTCCTCTGTGCTGCTCTACTCTTTATCTCCACTGCTCTCCTTCATTCCACCCACCATATATCCCTCCAATCAGTCCTCCACCAGTTTGTCATATGACACCCATCAACCACCTCTTCCCCACCTTCTCTCACCTTCAATTCCAATATAAGACCTTCATCCCAGGAGCACCCTTCCACCTTACATTCATCACTGAACATTCTGCCTCCCACTACTACTTTTGCCACCTGTCATATACCAAACTCCACCGAGTCAAACTCCAGTCCTCTGAACCCAACTCCAGACTATCTTATTCAACTCTGAACTATTCTTGTTAAGTCTTGTCTTATCTTCTCCAGACCCATTCTACACTTCCATACTTACATCTTTGAATATGTTTCACCTTGATATTTCAGTTCCTCTGTCCTTTGACACCTCCATTCTTATGTCACCCTGACATCTCCATTCCTACATCATCTTGACATCTCCATTCCTATGTCACTCTGACATCTCTCCATTCTTGTTTTATCTTGACATTCTGTCACTCTTGTGTCAACCCTGTACCTTTGCACATTGTATGTCTACCCGATCTCATTTCCATCTTAGTAATCTGCCTCCAACTTACTATATAATCCCTGTACTTTGTCCTGTATACCTCAGTCTGAATATCGAAAGAACTTGATGTTCTCCACCTCTGTTTGTCTTTGTTCTACTCTGTCCAACTGAACTCGACTCTCCTCATCTTGTTCATCATCTCTTTGACTTGAGTTCTTAGTAACTCTTCTCTGACCTCTGATCCTCTGAAATTGGGACACCAGACCTATGCAAGGTGCATCACATAAGGTGAAGCCAAGTCCCAGACCAACCAACAACAACTCTGGCATTCCAGAGTTACTCGGAGCATGTCACCTGAGTCAACAATAGTTTAACACCACCTTTCATACTGCCCCTATCACATATAACCTATATCCCAACTCCTTCCCATCACTGCTCTTCACAAGGTCCAACCCAATTGCCTACCACTCCTCCAATGACAAGCCCTCTTCACAGCTATACTAGAAGATGCCCCCTCTGTCCTTGCTCTTGAATGCATCAAGGCATACTCTTGTGATGTTCCTGTCCTTACTTCTGTCCAGATTTATCACCATGCTCAAGAACTGCTTAACCTTCATACCACTCTTCACCCAGATGATTTTTCTTCTCTCTACACTGGCCTTTTGACCCTCAGGCTATCTGCTGCCCCCACAACCATCCTTGATCTACTATATGAATGAAACTTTGGACGATATATTTCACAATTACCCCCTACTTCCTTATTTTGCCTATACTGCCCCATCTTCATCTCCCTGAACCCAAGAGAACAACCCTATGCCCTTGGAATAGACTTACCCCTTAGCTGTATACCATCCCCTTCCCCATCACCCTTACCCATCATCATTGAAGCTACCCCTTCTCTTGCTGACTGCCTACACTCCTCTCCCTCTGAAGAGGATGATCAGACTACCCTCCTCCCTCCAGATGCTCCAACCATTGATGACCAGCTTTTTTGAGAATTCTACTGGCAGACTCAACATGGCCTTGTCTTATCATCCCACCCTCCCATTCTCCCCCTCAGTCATTTCACTCCTGGATCCCCTGGATGTCCTAGAGGGAACTGCTTTCACTGTGGACAACCTGGCCACTGGAAATGAGACTGTATGGCCTACTCCTGTCCCTATTTTCAATGTCCCACCCCTGGGCACCTTCCCTTCTCCTGTATCCATAAATAATGTGAGAAGTGCCTTTGATGGGGTCATGGAGATAATTACTGCCCCCATAGACAATGTGGTATCTGTAACAAACTCAGTGATCTCACTGATGATTGCTGCAGCAGGGATGACAATGACAATGATATTATCTCCAATGATGATGTCAATGGCCCTAATAGAATATAGACATCTTGAACCAGGGTTTCGAGCTTATGAATGGAATAATGTTACAGTTATTCATCTTCAGGCTGGTCTTTTCCTCATTACCTTTTGCTATGAGCACTCATTTCCCTTCTCCTACAGTTCCTTCTTCTATTTTCTTGTAATCTTCTTCCCAGATGACAGTATGGTCTACTTCTTTGACTGATTGTCCAAAGGACCACTCCTCCTACAATGTTTCTCTTACAACATTGCATGTTCTGATCTCCACACTTAACTTTCCTTCTCAGCATTACTAAGCCCTTTTATCTTGCAGGTTCGATTCCTATGTTTCCACTTAGTCAACTTCTCTTATCTCTTTCTGGTTTGTGTGTTACAGCTACTCGAAAGTAGACATAGCCTCAAAGAATCTGAGATGGAGGTCCTGCTGATAGTCAAGCAGGAGGACAGTACTTGGTCTAGGCAAGTACATGATCAAAGGTTCAAAGGGTTCTATGGTAGCTCACACTCAGGAGTAGTGAGGAGTCTCTTGGTAAAGGGGATCAGATTTGAAGTAAGAATCAAGGAGATCTAGACTAAGGTTACAAGGTATCAAGCTATGGTTTATATAGCTAAGAGATTGTGCATGGACCAGGTTAAGGGTAGGCATATTGGTAAGCAATGAGTAATAGAAATGAGTCATCAATGAGTAATTGATGACTAAAGAAAATGAAGTAATTGGCCAATTAATAAAATAGATTGGCTAAGCAAGAACACACAACTTGAATGTGCAGAGGTTAAGTACTTAGCCAAGTAAAGGATGAGTAAAGGTAGCAGTGTGAAAAGGAAAAGAAACATAACACCATGTGATGGCAGCACTCCTCTTGTTCTTTGTCCTTCTATATCATTCTATGCCTGCCCTAAACCTCCTACTTTGTGTATATAAGACTAGCTGAAGACATCATGTATCTTTAGCTAGTTCTACATTTATCTAATGCACTACTTTGCTTACTCTGGCGATAACCACTGGTCTCTCTGCTCTCTAGATGTTGTGTCTCTTTGTGAGTACCTCCTAGAGTCCAGAAACTATAGCCTAGAGTGTAAGAAGTGCTCTCAACATTACATGCCCTAAAGGAGTGTCCACTAGTATATAAACCTCTGTGACCACTGTACTTATTCCTCACTGTTGACCTTCCTACTTTTACTTCCTACTTTCTTCTCCTTGTAGTATCCATAAAACTCTTCCCTGTTCCCTTGCATCCATTTCTTGGTCTCATCCACATCATCAAGTGGGAAGTCTCTGTTCATCCTCTATAAGAGGCCTTGTTCATATCCATCCAGAATATTCAATCACCTCTGCAACACTTGTAGGACTATGTTAGACCCTACCCAGGCCAAATATAACAAAATGTCAAGAGTTTTCTGAATGTGATTACTATCTAGTAAGTCTTATCCTTGGTACTAATCTCTGAAATCCAAGATGTGGTGCCTCTACATGAGTGCCCCCTTGGTAACCCTCTAGCATTACATCTTGAAGATCTGTTATAAATCCCAACATCTGGGAAAGAAGACCTTGGACACCACCCCCTCCTGACTCTAGCTCAAAACCTCCCACTGCACCAGCATCACCAGACTCCTCAGATCTTGAACTTCCATCCATTATCCATCAGGCAACAGCACAAGTCCTTAGCCAACAACTCTTAGGATTAACCATCCCAAATCAAACTCTGTCACCAACCCTGCTCACTGCATTACCACCAACATTTGGTATTGGAAGTTACCTACCCCCACCTGTACCAAGCATGTCAACCACCTTGAAATCCACAGAACTCCATCTTGTGACTCTTCCATCTTACAATGGAACTCCTGAAAAAGCACAAAGTTAGCTCACAGCCATAACTTTATACCACCTGATCAACAAAGATGTCTATGAGACTAAGAACAAGAAGGTGGAATTTGCCCTATCTTTCATGAAAGAAAAAGCTGCCACTACTTGGACCAAGAATTTTCAACAAAAAGCCCTCTCTGGAGTGAACCCTAGTTTTGGAATGTTCCAAGACTTCAAAGACCTTTTCAAGAAAACCTTCAAGACCCATGACATAGTCAGCAAATCCTTAAACTGGCTGTACACCCAAAAGATCTCCATCTCAAGGGACAAAGAAGAATATATGGTATACTCATTCATCCTGGAACAATATGCTGCTGACTTCCAGAATCACACAATCCTATCAAACACCACAGAGGACCATGTCCTAATTGACGTCTTTAGTGCTGGAATCTCCATGCAGCTCACAAACAGGATCATGGCTATGGAAAAGGTACCAACAGACATAGCATCCTGGTATAACAAAGTGGCCACATTCTTTGCTCAGCTCAAACAAGCAAAAGCTATCCAGAAGGCCAACCAACAACATAAACAAATATTTTATTGACCACCTCCAGTTCCAACTCCAAGGCCAAAGGACCCTAATGCCAAGGATGTGGATGTCATTTCAATGGTTAAACCAAAGAAACTGACCCTGGAAGAAAGGGAGTACTGCCAAGTCAACAATCTTTGTTTCAAGTGTCAAAAAGGGGGGCATTCAAGCTTTAACTGCAAAGTCCAGTTTTTTAACAAGTCCCCACAAAAAGTCCAAGTGACCAAAGAACCAATAGTTCACATCCAAGAAAAGGATGATACACCAAATCTTATTGCTGAAGACAACAAAGAAACAGTTGCAGCAGCAACCATAGCTTGGGATTTTTAGAACAGGGACCTGAATCTATGCAGACCTCCCAAAAACATGTACACTCTGTAAAAACATGTTCATCCAATTCAATGATTTTCCCTCTCCAAATCATCGAACCATTATGTATGCTCAAAACTGTAGAAACATGAGTTCTACTTGACACCAGAGCAGACATTAACTGTATCAACTGGCAGTTTTCCAGAAAACACAAATTTCCACTCACCCAACTGGACCAACCAATCCTAATTGATGGAACTTCCAACAAGACTGGAGGAATATTCTTCTTTTGTACCCTTTTCACTAACATTGATGGGGTAACACAGGAATCAAAATTCCACATGATGCACTATGAAAGTCAAAATCTCATCCTGAAAATGCCATGGTTTTGAAAAACAAACCCAAATATCAATTGGATCAAACAAACCCTGACCATCAATGAGTCTTATGACAAATTGAAAAGACTCCTCCAATAACATGGAACAAAGACAAAGGAGCACAACAAGATACTCCTCAACCTCAAATCATTGAAAGCTCAACCTCCTAGACATACCATGGTAAACATTGTCACTGACAAACAATTGTTTGAACATCTAGGATACCAACAATCATCAGAATTCTGTGCAAAAGCCAAACAACAGGCTGACATCTACAGAATAGCATGATGTGGATTTAGATAACTATCCCCCCTGGCTCAGTGAGAATTTGTCAATAGGATCAATATCACCACTGACCTCAACATTAAAGCTCATGCCAAAATACTGAAAACAGAACTACCTTCAGAATACAAAGAATTCACCAAAGTATTCTCAAAGGAAGCCACTAATCACCTTTCCCCATCTAGACTATACAACCATGAAATCAATCTTGATGACTCCTTCACTCTGAGGATAAGTAAAGTATACCCACTCTCAATTGAAGAACAAAAGGCAACAGAAGAATTTCTTAAAGAGACCCTCAATGCAGGAAAAGTCAGGCCATCAAACTTCCCACAAGCATCTCCATTTTTCTTTGTAAAAAAGAAAAATAGCAAACTTTGCCCATGTCAAGATTACTGATATGTCAACGAACATACCATCCAAGATGCCTATCCACTACCTCTCATCTCCAATGTCATGGATAAAGTAAAGGATGCTAAATTATTCACTAAATTCAATGTCAGGTTGGGGTACAATAATGTCTGAATCAAAGATGGACACCAATGGAAGGTGGCCTTTATTATCCATAAAGTCCTTTTTGAACCTATAGTAATGTTCTTTGGACCAACCAACTCATTGCCAACATTCCAGTGCTTTATGAACAATTCATTCTGTGATCTCATTGCCGAAGGATGGCTCATTATTTATATGGATGACCTTCTAATCTTCTCTTCAGATGAGAAAATGCATATCAAGCAAACAAAGAGAGTTCTTCAAAGAATGGAAGAACTTGATTTTCACCTCAAATTGGAAAGATGCACTTTTGCTGCTGATCAAGTTGAATATTTAGGAATGATCCTCAAACCTGGTCAACTTGCCATGGATCCCATCAAAATTCCTACCAAAGTCAAAGAAGTTGGATCCTTCCTTGGCTTTGCCAACTTCTATCAAAAGTTCATCCTTGATTATTCTGCTATTGCATGACCCCTCATTGACCTTACAAAACAATCCAATGCCTGGCATTGGTCAACAGATTGTCAAAAAGCCTTTGAACAGCTAAAAGAACTATTCCTCTCCAAATCTATACTACTCCTCCCTGACCTATGCAAACCTTTTTCTATCACTACAAATGCCTCTGCCTTCGCATCCAGAGCAGTACTAATGCAAACAGATGTCAATAGGGATTGGCATCCCTGTTCCTATCTCTCCCAATTGTTCTCTTCCACAGAATGAAATTACAATATTTTTGACAGAGAGTTGCTCACCATTATCCATGCCCTCAAGGCATGGTAACACTACATACATGGGGCCATAGCCCCAGTACAAGTATTCACTGACCACAAAAACCTCACTTTCTTTAAAACACCACAACAACTTAACTGCTGACAAGCCAGATGGCTCTTGGATCTGGCCAACTTCGACATCTGTCTCTCCCATGTCCCTGGCAAATTCCTCACCAGACCAGATGCCCTGTCCTGTCAATCTGATCTCCAACCCACTGAATCCAACAACCAAGGAACCACCCTCCTATCACCAGACATCTTTATCAATATTGTCAATACCACTCTCCACACCCATATCTCCAAATTCTCCAAGGACAACCCCCTTGTTTTAGAGAAACTGCACTTCATGCAAGAGGACATCTCCACTGCCCTCTACTCTCACATAGCAGACTTTCAACTCATGGATGGTGTCCTCACTTACAAAGGATGTATCTATATTCCCCAAACATGGAACTTTGCCATTCCATCCTTCACTGCTGTCATGACCATGAAACTGCTGGTCATCCTGGTGTCCTTAAAACCTGCCAACTTATTGCGGCAGAATTCTGGTGGCCTGGTCTTGCCAGTTTCATCCACCAATACATCCAAGGTTGCACCACATGCCAGCAAAGCAAGACCAATACACATCCCATCATTCCTCCTCTCAACCCCATCCCCTTCATGGCTTCCCAGCCTTTTCAGCAGCTCTCTTGTGATCTCATCACTGATCTCCTGATGTCTGAGGGCTTTGAGTCTCTTTTGGTTGTGGTTAACCATGGCCTTATGAAGGAGGTAATTTTATGCCCTACCAAGAAATCTATCACCACCAAAGGAATTGCCCACCTCTTTTTCCATAAGGTATATTCCTAATTTGGCCTGTACAACAAAATTATTTCAGACAGAGGTCCACAATTCACCTCACAACTTGCCAAGGAACTTGGAAAACTTCTTGGATAGGACCTTTTACTTTCCATGGCCTACCATCCACAAACAGACAGGGAAACCAAACGAGTGAATCAGGAAATAGAAACTTACCTCCAGATCTTTACAGGGAACAGCCCCACTTCCTGGTCACAAAAGATCTCCCACACTGAATTCACACATAATCACTGTCCTCACTTTATAACTAAATTATCACCATTTTATCTGATGATGGGGCATGAACTGCAAGCCCTACCAGCTGTCCTCCCTCCATTGAAACTCCCCTCCATTGATACTCACCTAAAAGACCTCACAGCCACACAACATAAAGCCCTTACTGCTCATGAATTAGCCAGGCAGGTCATAAAGGCTCATGTCACCAAGAACTATGTACCATTCAAGAAGAGAGAAAAGATATGGCTTAAAGCAAGAAACCTAAAACAAGCCATTGCAGATTCTAAATTCACTCCTAAACAGGAAGAACCATTTGAAATTATGAAAACCCTGTCCTCTATCACCTTCCAACTCTGCCTTCCAAAATACTGGAAGATCCATCCAGTCTTCCATGCATCCCTCTTATCCCTGTATCATGAAAATGCTGTTCATGGTCCCAATTTCCCAAAGCTACCCCTGGACCTTATCTCAGGAATCAAAGAATTCAAAGTTGAGCAGATATTAAAACACTGTGTAAGTCCAGAATTCCACTCATTCCTGATCTGATGGAAAGGATATCTGCAGGAGGATGACTCATGGAAACCTGAGCAGAACTTGAAACATTCTAGCACCACCTTAAATGACTTTAAAAAATGATTCCCCTCCATTTTTCCTCCTCAAACCTGAATCACCACTCACAACAAAATGTTTAACATGTTCAACCTCTATCAATCTTCCTTCATCTCCACTGAATCCTCCATCAAATCCACTCATGTTGCCAATACCCCATCATCCTCTATTGAATCACCCATCTGCTTTCCAGTATTCTCTATAGATGTATCCTTCACCAGACTCAGCAGCCATGATGTCTCACTCTCAGAAGAATACAGCATGCTTGTGCAAAACTTTGTCACCAATTCTCATCTTACCATTCCAATCTCTGCATCACTAGATTCCAACTTCCCATTTTTTGCCCTATATGAGGCCCTTTTACAGGTAGAATGCCTCTGTATCTTTATTCCCTCAGAAAATTCCCACACCCCAGTTACCCTCATCCATAACATCTTAGTCAACATCCACCACAATTTGGCCCATTACCTCCATGAAGTGGCCTATCAATTAGAATTCAGAGAATACCTACAGGACTTGAACTAATACCTGTGAGAAATAGCCATAGTTTGCCACACCCTGGTGGCCTTCCCATTATCTCCTGCCATCCTTAGCATGCCTTCCATGTCATCTTCGCCTCTAGACCAAGCCAAGTTACTTACATTCAATGTCATCAATGATAGATGAACTGGAGCCTGAGGAAATTGACCCCTCACAAGGAATGACCTAATGTATAACCAGAGATGCTACCAATGCAACACCTTGGGACATCAATGAGCTAATTGTCAATGATACCAGTGCCCTATTTGCTTAAACTTCATGCCTGGCCAAACCAAACCAATTGTCCATTGTGGCATCCTCCTCCTTATCAATCTCCCACCATCTCACCAGTCACATCCTGTTCCTCTACCAACTTGCAGTCATCTAACCATGGCAGACATTCTATGAGAAGGACACCATGGATGATGTCAGAGTTGCCAATGTTACCAGCTCTCCTGGGCATTACAGTCTGGACTTTTAAATCCTCATTGCTGTCTTGGAACATAAACAGAGGGTAATGTTACATTTTCTTTGCATTCTCCTTGACTCCTTTTCACTTCCATGTAGTATAATGCCAAGTCACAGGTTCAACCCAACCTAGTGATGTTTCTTTTCTTCTCTTTTTACTTATTGTTCTTGTTTTCAAACTTCTCACACCATGACTCATCTGCAATGATTCATCAGTCCATTACTCATTCTTACTTACTCATGATATAATGCCATTACATCATTAATCATCTATGCTTACTCATAATACAATACCACCACATCTATCTTCAGACTTTGCTATTGTCCTCCCTTTATGATTGCTTACTTAATATCTTTCCAGACCTGCCCTAAAGCAGTGTCCACTAGTATATAAACCTTCATGACTGCTGTACTTATTCCTCACTCTTGACCTTCCTACTTTTACTTTCTACTTTCTCCTCCTTGTAGTATCAATAAAACTCTTCCCTGTTCCCTTGTGTCCATTCCTTGATCTCACCCACACCATCAAGTGGGAAGTCTCTGTTCATCCTCTATAAGAGGCCTTGTCTGTACCCATCTGGAATCCAGGATCATATTCAATCACCTCTGCAACACTTGTAGGACTATATTAGACCCTACCTGGGCTGAATGTAACTGAAAGGCTGTCCAATTGAACATCCAGAGGGGCTGGGGCTCCAGAGATTCATCTCTGAGCAAGTCTGGCTTGAAGTACTCCAGGGCAGTGCCCTTGAGATATGATTGGGCAAATGTTACCTTCAACCAGTCCCTTTGGAAGGACTTTGGATTGGCCTGAAAGGTTAGTTTGCATTGGACAATGAATGAACAGAGTTTCTTCAGATCAAGCACATCAAAAGGTTCAGGCTCATGGACTTTGGTTTTCAGAGTGTTGGAGTACTTCTAGCAGTGTGCAGACTGCCAGGACATTTTGCTAATCACATCAGTGAGCTATGCAAAGGCCTGGAATTCCAGCAGAGTGCTGCTTGCACTTCTGGATGGAGATATACTGAAGTTGTTGTTGCAGTCTTTGTCATGAGTGGAGGAACTAGAGGGATCAGAAGGGGGTGAGTTGTTGCTGTCAATACCATTTCCTCCAGAGGCCAGAGGTGGAAGGCTTCTGGCCCTCCTTGAAGTGGAGGGGATGGAATGATTAGTGGAAGAGAGAGGAATGGGTTTACTAGGCCTGGCAGGCAGGCTGTGGAACTTGCCAGGAATGGTGCAAGAGCTACTGAAGGCAGATTGCAGGATCTCTTCACAACTGTGGGGATTAGGACAGAAGGACATAATAATGAAAGAAGAAATAGAAGCAAGAGGCTAGAAGGGTCAGATGTTTAAATGGATGGAAAAGGAAGTCAGAGGGTAAAGGAATGGGGACCTGCTCAAGATAAGCACTAATATACTGTTAAGACTGGATCTTCCAGTCCAAGTCCAACCAGAGATTGGAGGATGATAGGTGAAGTTGAGGGGGTGGGTGATGGAAGTGGATGTGATGTCCAGTATGGAGGTGTCAGAGTGGAGGGGGACATAGTGAGGATGTTGGCACAGGACTTATGTATTGCACCCTTAAGCAGGTCTGTGTCCTCATATTTCAGGGCAGAGTTCTGACAGGAAGTGAGGAGGGAATTGGACAAGGACAGGAGACTGTCTTAGTTGATATTAGTGCTAAAGTATAGCATATAGGGGAGGTCCTTAAATATGTTTGGTGTAAGGTATGGAAATATGAAAAGGGAACAAGGGTCAGTATTAAAATAGGCAGAAGGGTTTCAGATGTCAAATAAAAGTAAGGGAAAGGGTTTTGGATGTCAAAGAGATGGATACAGATTTCAGATGTCAAATACAAACAAGGAACAAGAGGTCTGAGCACTGCCAAGATAGGTCTGAGTAGAGGATGAGTTCTAGAACAGAACTCCAAGGGAGGAAGGGTTAATGGACAGAGGGGTGTGGAGGTGGCTGGAGATGGCTGAAGGAGGTGTAACAGAGGTTGGAGGGATGGATGTGACAAAAGTATGCAGTAGAGATGTGTTGCCCATGTTATAGAATTCCCCTTTGCCTTGTTCTCCCTTTCATGGGATTTTTAGAAGGTTTATCCTTGTCAGCAACTCAGAATGTGAAAGGGGGGTAATGTTTCAATTGCCCCATATCTTTTCTTTTTGTCACATACCAGATTCACCAAGCCAAACTCCAGTCCTCCGGACTTAACTCCGAACTATCTTATTCACCTCCGGACTTTCTTTACTTGTTAAGTCTTGTTTTCCTTACTCCGGACCAACTCCGGACTTCCATTACTTATCTCTTTGATATGTTTCACCTTGACACCTCAGTTCCTCTGTCTTCCTGACATCTCCGTTCCTACGTCATTCTGACATCTCCGTTCCTATGTCACTCTGACATCTCTCCATTCTTGTTTTATCTTGACACTCTGTCACTCCTGTTTCACCTCCGTACTTTGCACATTGTACGTCTACCCAACCTCGTTTCCACCTTAGTAATCTGCCTCTGATTTACTATATAATCTCCATATTTCTGTCTTGTATACCTCAGTCTGAATATCAACAGAACTTGACATTCTCCACCTCCATCTGTCTCCGCTCTGCTCTGCCAGACTGAACTTGACTCTCCTCGTCTTGTTCGTTGTCCCTTTGACTTGAGTTCATAGTAACTCTCATCTGACCTCCGACCCTCCGACCTCCAAAATCGGGACACCGGACCTATGCAAGGCGCACCACATAAGGTGAAGCCAAGTCCCAGACCAATCAAACATAACAACTCCGGCATTCCAGAGTTACACTTGGGGCACGTCGACCGAGTTTAACAGTATATTCAGACTGCACTTGCGTAGAGTCATTATGGCAACTAGAGTCACTCGCTCTCGTTCTCGTGCATTCACTGATGCACACGATACCCTCCATACTTTTAGCAGTAGCCACAGAGGCCCAGACATCGTCAACCAATTTTGGAGTTTCTCCACTAGATGTACTCCAGGCTCAGCCTCTCAGGCCCCTGCCCTACCACAATTCCCAACCCCAGGAGCCCACATCGAGGAAATTTCCGATGGCACCGAGGTTCCTCTTCCAAGCTCACCATCACTCCATACTCCTATAGATCACACATTTCACTCCGACTCTCCGGATGACCCAAGTAACCCCAGAGAGGACCCCGGAGATGACCCATCTGACAGTGATATCCCTGATGATGAGTTTAACCCTTCTTCAAATGAAGAGCAAGTCCCACGCAGCACATTTGGCAACTTAGCTAGTGCCATTCATAGCCTTGCTCGCTCCTCTCGTCACAAACCCGAGCATACACAATGGACCAAAGTCAGGGAACTGGACCAGTTTGACAGCACTGACCCCTGCAAACTCCGGGTTTTCCTAGTCCAATGTGAACTCAATTTCCAAAACCGCCTCAAGGCTTTCGCCACCAACCATGCCAAAGTTACCTTTGTCCAGTCTTACCTTAAGGGTATGGCATTGGAATGGTT
>JBBPKJ010001138.1:0-12758 GCA_038089195.1 Brasilioporus rufonigricans | reverse complement strand
ATTATGAGATAGTCTACTGTACATGGTTGAAAAGCATGGTCAAGATCACTACAAAGTTTCACAGAATTATTGCTATTCATTCAAGTATGTGCCACCAAGAAGGTTACATATCTCCTTGACAGAGTGGGCCTCTTCAAAGAGGACTGGGATGTTGAGTTTTGTGTCAGTGTGGATGGTGTGTAGTGGCATGTGGGAAGAGAGTTGAGCATGACAGGGCAGCTGGCACTCAGATGGGTTCGGGGTCCTGCCCCGGCAGTCTCCGAGGCGCGATTTTTCGAAATCGGTTTCCGCAACATGTCAAAAACTACACAAGTTAAAAACATCTGAGTTTTTCATGGAGCCCTA
This sequence comes from Brasilioporus rufonigricans, assembly GCA_038089195.1. Lineage (NCBI taxonomy): Eukaryota > Fungi > Basidiomycota > Agaricomycetes > Boletales > Boletaceae > Brasilioporus > Brasilioporus rufonigricans. The sequence continues at coordinate 12,413 of JBBPKJ010001138.1, read as the reverse complement.
GTTTCAACTGATCAGCCCCCTTTTCTGTCCTGTCAGGGCAGCAATATATTGCGTCTTGTCCCTCGATCGTATGCGGGTAGAGTCACAGCTGGAAGGCTTGATTTCGTGTTAGGTCATTCACGTCAACGTCCTCAGGAAAATTTGGCTATCTCATCCTCTTCATCACGATTACGACATACCTCTAGCAACATCCCGAACGGGAACCAATTAGTCTAAGTCTTAATCTCTTTCAAGAGGCTGGCATTGTTTCCTCCCTCCATTGGTCCAATCTAAACTGGGACTAACATGCCATGGCTATATAAACGATCTTCCCTCGTGCCCAGCTCAGTTGCAATTGAACAATCATGCCTCCAATCCAGTCTGTCGCTACTACTTTTGCATTCTCCCCTGTCGTTCCTTCCGTTGCTCTTGACCCAGATTCCGCTGGCCAGTCAGCCGCAGTGACGTCCCAGCATCTCCTTGGGACAGGTGGCTTCTTGTTCGTTGCTGTCGCCCTTGTTTCGCTCGCTGGCTACTTCTACCATGCACGAGGGGCAGCCAACGGCGCTCGGTCGAGCAATACATGGGCCTCCTTGGCTGGCCTTTTTTCGTCTATCTGTCAGCGGAGTTCAGCCACGACCTCGACGCCAACTGCAGCGGAGTGGCATGTCGACCTCGAGGCTGATTTTGCGGTGGGTCGTACACATGTATGCTTTCATTTGAGCTAATATGATCGCCAGAGTCATGTTAGTATGGTGTATGCGAGACACTTCCACCCAACGTCTTGGAATGTGAGTATACTTGATTTCTCGTCGTAAGTGTTTTACGAATGGTCTGAATAGCTCGTCGAGTGTCATCCCGCGACACCTTCTGCACCATCAATCTATGTAGAAGAGGAAGCAAGCAACACCCAAGTGGCTGACCCCCCGCCGCCTGGAATGAACTCGTTTTTAGACATGGATGATGACTTGGCCGAGGCGAGTGCCAAGCATACACATAAGAAACAAAACCAGAGAGAGCTTCCGCCGTTCGATACGAGCTCGCCTACTAGTATCAAATTCAGCAGCGAGGTCATCGGTACGACTATTCGCCCGGACGCCTTCCTCTCCGTCCCGGGAGACCCTGAAGACAGTCTGTCTGAGGACTTGCCTTGCGATTCCGAGCTGGATTTTCCCTGTTTGTCTTATGAAGGGATCACAACAACCGATTCAGAATCGGATCTCTCCTATTCGCAGTACGACGGTGTCGTGACAACGCTGCCAGGATCGTCTTTCGGTACTCGACGATACGGTGTAGCTGACATGGCGTACTTCTCCCAGAGCCTCAGGGATGCGATTCCGGAAGATGGTTACACCCTAGTGTCCACGATCTTGCCCCCGAGTGGCTTGCGCGATCTCCTGAGTTTCGTAGAAACCGACCTAATCTCGCGATCCGGATTTGGGGAACGGCTCGGTCCCGTGGACAATCGGCCACCTTCCAGTACTCAAGGACACGGCGCGGCTGACAGGGTACATCTCTCCGACTTCCTCACGGACACGATCCCAGAAGAGGATGACGACTTGGTACCCTCGATCTCTTCTCTGACTAGCTTGCACGATCTCTCGAGTTTCGTAGAGACGGACAAGACCTTGTCATGTGCGCCCTTGTACCGGCTTGGACCCGTGGATAACGGGCCGACGACTTTTAATGCCAATATTAATGTTGACCACATCCGCGATAGCTTGTGCGAGTATTCAAGCAACGGTCATACTGTTGGAGCATCTCACGAAGGTCTGGACCTAATGCGGAAACTACTTGCGGAACTTCGTGATCCCGCAATGGACTGCACTCCTCGATCCCTCTCTGAGGACAGCGACACCGAATACTACGACGATGACGAGAAGACGGAGGCAAGTGATCCACACCTCACGTCCACGTGGTTTGGTCACAATGCGCAACGCAACTCGCCTAAGTCGACCTCCAGTATGAGAACCGATAGCGATGTATCCGACGAGGGTCCGATCTATCCCTTGACGCCGCCTTCAAAGTCCGCAGTATCTCTAGCTGATGCTACGAATGTTCACAAAGATCCCATGTCGTCACTAGTCGTGGCCGGGTTCAACATGTCACCCCTGTCCATGGACTCACCTCTTGTGTTACCAACCAAGGCATATGTTTGCTCTTACCGGGACAGCCGTTCGCTCTATGGTCCACGAGCACCTGTGGCGAGGCTACCCCGTCTCTGAGGCTCAGCTGTCATCATCCCGTCCTATTCTACCTTCCAACTATTGTCACTCATTTGTACATCGGATCCATCTTTGGCAGTCGTCATGGTATGTCCTAGATTTAATCGGTTGTCCTCACAATTCTGATTCGATTTCCTAGTCGATTCCAACTATCGTCGCTCTTTTGCATAGTTCCCGGTGCGCACTTTCTTTCACTTTCTCCCCCGAGCATCCTGACGTGGTACGATTGCCAGTAGTATTCCGTTCTTGCAAGTTTCGTTTTCATTTGGTCTCTATTTCTTGATATGGTACGCTTTGCTGTCGACTCATGAAACACATCTAACCTCACCTAATCAATTTCTTCATTTCTTTGGACCGGATTGTATCGTGATCTGTATCAGGTATAGCACCTCACTATTCCCCTCCGTGTTCGCCATATTCAACAATTTTGTCTAGTTTCGTGCCAAGTATGGTCGCACGTTTGGATTCGGTATGTAAGCCATAGCTCCATACTATCCACTCTCATGCAGTTCTCCCAGTAGTATCAGTATCGTCTCGGCCAGAAAATTCACGACGAAGCTATAGGACGACACGTGTGGACTCAACATTCCTTCGACGACACTTGTGCACGCGTTCAAACAGACGACATCCAAACTAGCTCACCCTGATCCAAACTTGGCACTGCTCAGCACGATTATCACTCTTCCTCATCACCTCCCCGGATACCTCTTGTGGTTTTGGGCCCATCTCGATGTGGCCGGAAACCTCGTTAATCCCATCCTTCTTTCCGGAGTGCGGTAGCAGTGTGTTCACTTTCCTAGTTCGGATCTCGGCCTCGTACATGCGAATTTTGTCCTCAGTTATCCACCTTCAGCCTTTGGACTCGACGCTCGAAAGGCCCTCCTCTATCTCCTCTCTACCAGATAAAGGAGATTCCTGGCGACTTCTAGCCAACACACGGTGGCCCTTCACCGTTCTTCGCCACGGATGGATCTTTTGGGGTGTGAGCACAATTCGCATGTGACTCGAGCTCAGCGTTGGGGTGGTATGGTTTGTTTACGCGTGCAGCGTCTGTCGTCCGTGTGTTTTTCTATAGCTTCTGTCGTCCTAAAACCCAGAGCAAAATACAAAATTCGTAAAATCACACGAGTTCGAAGCGTGGTGTGAAACACAAAGCGATGACAAGACAGCCAGAACAAAATTCGTAAAATCGCATGGGTTCGAAACGTGGTGTGAAACACAAAGCGTGCACGATTCTTCATGCCTCTGTCGAAAGGGAATCTGGTTAATATTCCGGAACCAGAATGCACAGCCAGAACAAATTTCGTAAGTTTATTCGAACATACCCTGGCCGTCTTGTCATCGCTTTGTGTTTCACACCACGTTTCGAACTCGTGTGATTTTAGAGCCAGTGCGACATCGGCTAAAAGAGGGCTCTAAGCAGTGTGACGTCGGCTACTATGGTTGGAGGTTTCACGGCCAGCAATGCCGGGCTTACGGGGCTTGAATTCTTTCCTTGCACTCTGCAATGTGCATGATGCCCTCTGTCGCTCATTCCACCGCTTCACTGTCTCCTCATTACGTTCGCCATTTTCTGTATGGTTTTTCTGCTTTCATCACCCTTTGTAGTCTCAACGTATTGCGAGTCATGTCGAGCGGAGTTACAGTCTGAGCTTGTCGGAACTCCGAATCATCCTCTCCGAGCCGTAGTAAGGCGGCCCTCTAGCCGGTGTAGGACAGTCTTTTAGCCGATGTAGTAGCTATTCCTGGGTTGCCGCACTGGCTCTTAGTAAGGTGATAGACTCGCGGGACTGTGCACCCTGGGACAGTCAGACAAAATTATGTTATAAATATACCCTGTCCCTCAGATCAAAAATGACCCAGATCCATATTACCTCCCCCAGCCGCAATATGACCCCAGTCGGGAAGTTTTTGCTGTCAGCGTTCCCACCCTTGATTGCCTTTGGACTCTGGAAGCTTTTCCAGTTCGTCTACCATGAGCTCACATCCCCCATACGCCATCTTTGCGGTCCCAAAGGAACAAGCTGGATTTATGGCAATATACAAGACCTTCTCAATGCTGTGTGTTATGGTGCACGTCATCATTATGACCGTAGTCTCGACTAATCGTATTGTTCTTGCTACTCTAGGAGAACTCCGTACTCCACGAAGAATGGGTCAAGCAGTACGGGAGCACACTGAAATACAAGGGATTCTTCAACGTAAGCTGGCCGTCCAAGGTCGCACACGTGTTACTGAACATGGTCGTCCTTTAGACTGACCGGTTATTCACTATGGATACGCGAGCCATTAATCATGTCCTCACCCATAGCAGTGACTACCAGAAGCCATCCCACTCCCGCTTTAATTTATCCCAGATTCTTGGCGAGGGTAGGTGATTCCTTGCGTAGCTTTTCTTGGCATACTAAAATGAGGATCGTAGGCGTCCTGGTGGTTGAAGGTGCTGACCATCGCCAGCAAGTCAGTAGTTATTTTCTTCATGTAAGTCCTCGTTACCCATGAACCCCTTATCTGAACAGAGACGTATCATGGTGACTATACCTTCACTGGTATCTACGATTCGTGTGATTGAATTAACCTCTAGAACCCTGCATTCGGTCCGGCACAAATTCGGGCGCTCACTGACATCTTCCTAGCAAAAGCTTGCCAAGTGTGTCTCCTATTTTTTCCCCCCGATAGATCACTCACCGCAACAAATATTCACAGCTTCGTGATGTCTTGTCGTCTGAGATTGTTAAAGACCCTGCTGCAATTACCACTGGAGCACGTATCGAGATCATGCGATGGCTGAGTAGAATGACACTTGACGTCATTGGTCTCGCAGGTGAGTTATATTCATTTGTCTCGACCTGTGGCTGAATAGTGGCTGACTGTTGTTAGGTTTCAACTATGACTTTGACGCCCTTAACGCGAACGAGAAGCCGAATGAACTCAACGAGGCTTTATCCACCATGATAGCAGCCGGCCAGAGACAAAGTATCCTCCCTATACTGCAAGCACGGTTCCCGGCTCTACGTATCGTCGTCGGTATCACGAACTTTTCGTGTTACAAGTATATGCTTATATTCTGCATGACAGCCTAGCGATCGTGCACGCCGAGTTCAGGTTGCTCGACGTACGATGACACGTATCGGAAAAGAGTTGTTATCGGGTGCCAAAGCGGCCGCTCTCGCGAATGCGGCAGAGAAGGGGGAAATCGAAAAGAACAGTTTACATGGTCGGGATTTACTATCGCTACTGGTCAAGGCGAACATGGCGACCAACATTCCCGAGAGTCAGAGATTGTCTGACGAAGACGTGTTGGCGCGTGCGTCTTTCCTTACCCGCGGCCTCAGCATTGATTTTGATTCGTTCTTCTGCAGAGGTCCCCACATTCTTAGTGGCCGGTCACGAAACTACGAGGTATCGCACCATACTCTCCAGCTGAAGTACTGCAGTACTTGACCACGATTCAATAGCACGGCAACAACATGGGCGCTCTATGCAATGACGAAGGCCCCAGAAGTCCAGACCAAACTACGGGAAGAACTCTTCTCTGTCGACACGGAAACTCCGTCAATGGATGAGCTCATGGCGCTTCCTTACCTTGATGCCATCGTGAGAGAGACCCTGCGTGTGCACTCACCCATTCCAAGCACCTTGCGGATCGCGATGAAAGACGACATGTTACCAGTCGAGAAGCCATACACAGACAAAAATGGCGTTGCCCACGATTCTATTAGGTATACTTCTTATGTGACTCGTTATGAGTTCCATGCATACTCTTTCCCTTCCAACACAGAATCCGCAAAGGTGATCCAATCTTTATCCCCATTCTGGCGATCAACCGTTCGCAGGAGTTGTGGGGACCTGATGCGCACGAGTTCAGGTACGTTTCCTTGTTTGCAGGCTTACCCCATTTACTCACTGCACTGATACCAACCGCAGGCCAGAACGATGGGAAAACATTCCAGATGCCGTCTCCCATATTCCAGGGGTGTGGGGTCACTTACTGAGCTTCCTTGGTGGACCAAGAGCATGTATCGGATACCGGTTTTCCATCGTCGAGTGAGTCCAACTGTGATGGAAAGTGTCTCTTGATCTAGAACTGATGTTGCCTCGAACCATCGTACGAATACAGAATGAAAGCGCTCCTGTTCACTCTTGTGCGGGCGTTTGAATTCGAGCTTGCTGTGCCTGTCAGCGAGATTGGCAAAAAGTCGACGATCGTGCAGCGGCCTGTTTTGCGCAGCGATCCAACCAAGCCTCAGCTCCCGTTGTTGATAAAACCCTACACGCAGAGTTGAGAACCCAGGTTCTAGCGTAGGTATGGTTGCAGGAGTGGTCTTTGTATGCGATGCTTGGTGACCGGTACTATCCCCTACCCCCCCCGTTCGGCACCTACCCCCAATTCGGCGCCCCAAAATTGGAAGGACTGTCACAGCATGTCACTGTTGGATTCAGACTCCGTCCGGTTGTACAACTCGACAAGGACTGCAAGTGTAAGTATGTATACTACTCATTGTATTTAATTAAAGGGCACTGGGTCATGACTGTAGAATCTATTTTCCTAATGATCGAGATGCGAATGAGGCAGTGAATGGGCAATTAAGGGAGTGTTATCAGGCATGGATAGACTTGGAGTAAGCCCAAGAACATTGTCAGTGAGCCTTTCTCTACTTTAGAGATCATCAGAGTTCCTAGGAATTCTCTAGAGTTGATTGAAGTAGATCAGAAGATCACTTAGATAGGTCATAGAGTTACTGGGGAGATATGTGAGCACATCTCCACCTCATAGACCAGAGTTGGACTTAAGAGTCCATTGGAGTAGACCAAAGTTATGGAACTGTCATACAGTGGCTCAAAAAACTATTCCAATTTTTGCATGTTTTGCACTAAATGTGATAATACCATTATTATCCTATACTATGAGTGTATGAAATGTAGTACTTGCTCTTGGGTTTCTACTGGTCCAAGATTCAAATCAGTTGGTTATGTTTTGGTGAAATGACAGCCATATCAAAATGACAACTCATTGGAATAGTTTTTTGACTTTATACAAGAGATGGTATTTAGTACTTGGTATGACCTCCTTTTACCTTGCTAACTGCTTGAATCCTTCTAGGCATGCTTTCTATCTATTTCTAACACTTCTCCACAGAAATTCTTTCCCACTCTGCTATTATCCTGTCTTATAATTCATGAACTTCTGTAAATGCTCATTTATAATCTGAAAGATGTCTTTTCAAGTGACTCCAAGTATGTTCAATGAGATTAAGGTCCAGAGATTAAGCAGGCCAGTCTAGAAGCTTGATATCTTGTTTCTCAAACCAGATTTGAGCTTTTCTAGAAGTATGCTTGGAATCATTATTCTGCTGAAAGATGATTTCATCTGCAGAAATCTGAAATCCTCCATGCTCTGCAACAATCCTTTCTTTAAAATTGCCACATACTATTCAGCATCCATCCTCCCTTCAACCTCACTCAAAACTCCCACACCATTCCATTCAATACAGCCCCATACCATGAGTAATCCTCCTTCAAACTTTACTATATCTTTGATATTTTTGGAAATTATCCCCTCTTCTTTCTTTTTCCATATATATTCTTGTCCATCTGACCAAATCACCCTCTTCCAGTCCTCCACAGTCAAATGCTGGTATTTCAAAGCAAAGGCCCTTCTTTTGCTATGAGTAGTAAAGAAAAGAGATTTTTTTTCTTTATCACAGCCTTTAAAGAGGCTTCTTTAAGAATATTCCTGACTGTTTGTGAGCAGATAGGAACACTGACAATTGAATTGATGAAATGGATAGCATAAACTGCATTACTGGCCATTCCAGTAAGAATCTACTGAACAATAGCATATTTATTGATGGAAGAGAGTTTTGAAGAATGATCACCATGATGGTTTTCTTTCTCTGGTTGGATTTCCTAAAGGACCTTAGCCATAGTAGACTTCCCTAGACCAGTTTGGGATGCAATTTTCCAACAGAAGAAACAAGAGAGATAATGTTATCTTTTTAAGTAGTAGAGAGGTGTTTCATGGTTAGAATAAGGAAATTCATTTGTGATGGTAGGGTTTATATATACTAAAGGCTAATTAATGACATAAGGGTAACATAATATATTACTTACCTAAGGTATGTAGTCATATTGCAACACACCAGAGTCCAATATATATAATGAAAATCCAAAGTCAAAAAACTGTTCCAATGAGTTGTCATTTTGATATGGCTACCATTTTACTAAAACATAACCAAATGATTTAAATTGTAAATCAGTAGAAACCCAAGAGCAAGTACTACATTTCATACACTCATCATATTGGATAATAATTGGGTGCTATTGAACATCATCACATTTAGTGCAGAATATGCAAGTATTGGAATAGTTTTTGGAGCCACTATATCTCCAGTCAGAATATAGTGAACAATGGCTTCTCCTTTGTCTACCAAGTCAGGATGAAATGATACTTTTGTTGCATATGTTTGATCTGGGCCCAGAATTGTGAATTTTGGAAGAAAATGATTGCAGCTTGATTGTTGCAATAGGGGATTGTAGGATCCTTTTGGGAGTGTTCTACCTCTTTAAAAAAACTTTGTAGCCAGATGAGATGTTGTACAGCAATGCTGAGTTCTATGTACTCTGACTCTGTGATGAATAGAGCAATCATGCTTTGTTGTTTGCTAAGCCAGGAAATAGCTCTTTGATTGTTAAGGAAAACATAATCAAAGATGAAGTGGAAGTTATCTGAATTTTGAGATCAATTCATATTGAAGTATCCAAGGAAATCCATGTCCATTCCTATGTTATTTCCATTGTACTGGAGTTTCATTTCTGAAATTGCTTGGATATACCAGAAAATGTGATTTGCAGCTTTCTAGTGACCTTTCTTTGACATGAAGCTCAAATGACTAAATATCCCAACTAAGAAGGTTGATTTTTGGCATGTTTCTAGCATCAAATACATCAAGAATCCAATAATGGTGAGGTAGAAAACTGTTTTTATGTTTATTATATCCCAGATTTCCATTAAGTTCAACTTTAGTACTCTAGACCAACTCTGGACTAACTTTAGACTGCCTTTACTTCACTTGTTAAGATTTGATCCTCCAGTCCAAGTCTGACTGTAGTTCAGAGGTCAATAGGTAGAGTTAAAGGATTGGGCGATGGAGGTGGACACAATGTCTGGAGTGGAGATGTTGGAGCAGAGGGGGACATAGTGAGGATATTGGCACAGGACTTATGTGTTGCACCCTTAAGCAGGTCCATGTCCTTGTATTTCGAAGTGGAGTTCTGACAGAAGATGAAAGGGAGTTGAGTGAGGTTAGGAGGATTGTCTTAGTCAATATTAGTGCTATCGTATAGTATATAGGAGGAGCCCTTAAGTATGAACAGAGTAAGGTACAGAGATTGGAAATGAAACAAAGACATGAGGTAAGTACATGGATGGGATAAGTGATGTGGTGGAGGGGTAGGAAACTGTCAAGTAAGCTACTGAGGAATGGATCAAGGTCAGGGAACAAGGGTATACATATATGGATAATGATCTGGGCACTGCCAGAATAGGTCTGAGTGGAGGATGAGCTCTAGAACAGAACTCTGAGGGATGATGTGGATAATGGACAGATGGAACAGAAGTGGGTGAAGATGGCCAGAGGAGGCATATGGAGGTCAGAATGGATGAATGTGACATAGACCAACTTTGTTGGTCTTCTGGACGATTCCTTCTTCTATATCTTAGATTTGACCTTTGGATCTTTCCATATATATTTTACCTTGACATTTCTTTGCTCCTACTTTACTCCAACACCTCAGTTCCTAGTTCACTCAAATATCTTAGTTCCTGACATCAATCCATTTTCATTTAACCTTGATACTTTTTTACTCCTGTTTCACCTTCATACCTTTATACATTGAAGATATATCCAACCTCATCTCCATCTAAGTATAATCTGCTTTCAACCTAGTATATAAACTTTGTATTTTTATCTCTAGATACCTCAGTTTGAATATCAATGTAACTGGACATTCTCTACCTCTTGTTTTGCTCTGACTCACTGAACTCATTACTCCTCATCTTGTTTGTTGCCCCTCTAACTTGAGTTCCTATAACTCTTCAAGTAAAGGTAGTCCAGAGGACCAGAGTTTGACTCAGTGGAGTTTGGTATATGATGTTACGACTATCCAAAAATAGGCATATCCTTGAAAGACCTGGGATCTGAGGTTCCAGTTGTAAGTTATACTGGATTGATACTTGGTCTAGGCAAGTATACAATTTAGAGGTTCAGTGGGTTTGGTGGTAGCTCTCACTCAAGAGTAGAGAGGAGTCTCTTGGTAAAGGGTAGGATTCAAGGAGATCTAGACTAGTGTTACAGGGTATGATATGAAGGGTTTATATATCCTAAGTATTGATTGAGGGTAGGCATATTGTCAAGCAAGGAACAAATAAAGTGAGTCATCAATGAGTAATTGTTGACTAAGAGGAGAGAAGTAATTGGCTGATTAGTAAAACAGTTTGGCTAAGCAAGAAAGCATGACTTGAACATGTAGAGTAAGATGCTTAGTCAAGATAGAGATAAATCTGGACAAAAGGAAAAAGTAATTGTAACATAACCCCCTTTTTATGCTTGAACACCAAGTCAGGCTTTTACAAATCAAGGTATCAGTCTGTTGGAGAGCCAGTCATGTTGGCATATGCAGTGTTGTCATAAATGTCATCTCCTGGGGAGGGAGATTGAGGAACAGGGGGGCATCTTCTGGTGGAAATTTGTGCTGTGAGTGGTTGACAAGAAGATCTCATTGGCCTAGGAGAGGTGCTCCTTCTGGAGTAGTAGGATGGTGGTTGAGAGTGGGACTGGTTAGAAGAAGAAGAGCTAGAGGATGGTGGTATATCACATTGTCAAGTGGAATGTAACGTTGAAGAGCACTTCTATGCTTAAGACAAGACTTCTTGAAACACCAGGAGGTACTCACAAAGAGACACAATGTCTGGAGAACAAGGACACATGAGGGATCACACAAGAGGAGCAAAGTAGTGCACTTAGATTGTATAGAACTAGCTAAAGAACATATGTGGTGACTGAGCTAGTTAATATAGTACAATAGAAGCAGAGATGGAATAGAGGATAAACAAAGGTAAATGAGGACCTGCCAGTGCTCGGACCAGGAGACCAAAGCATATTAGCTAAGCAAGAAGACTGGAATTGAACCAGCAAGAGTAAGGGCTTAGCTATAGTGTGGTGGAGAGATCAGAACACACAACACTACAAGAGAAGTGTTGTAGGAGTGGTTAGTCTGGAGTAGAGAGTCATTCAAGGGAATAAACCATCACATTGTCAGGGAAGAAAGCAGCAAGAAACAGCAAGTAAGATTCATAAGGAAAAGGAGTTATGTAGGTGAACTGAAAGATAATAAGGAAAAGTCTGGAATGGAGGTGGTTTACCGTAACATGGAACACCATCCTTGAGTATGTCCAGGTCACCAATTAAGACAGTTGGGGCATTGGTAGGTGGGACATTGGATACAGGTGTGACCAAGGCGATGACACTGATAGCACATTTCTGGGTATTGTAAGTGATTGGGGGGTAAAGGTTGGTTTCATCCAGTGATGCGCCAAGCATACTTGGTTCATTTGAGTGTTCTAAGTTCTTCTGTGTCAAGAGGGGATGAAGAGGCAGATGGAGGGGATGTGATAGGTAGGGCCACAGGAGAATGGGTTTCTCTGCTTAACTCTCATAGGTACCAGTCCAGGTCTACTAGGAACTCCCCCATTTTGAGTTGGTGAGCGAGGAGGGTGAAGGAAGTGGTAAGGTTAGAATGGATGTTGGCAATGACAGTGGATAGAAAGGCATATCTTGGGTCATGGGACTGAGGATTTCCCACTGAAAGTTGGTGGAGTTGGAGGAATGCTTCATAAAGGGCAAGTAGAGGGGATTCTACAGTGACTCCCAAAACTGGCCCAATGTTTGATCCAAATCCAATGCATGAGGTACACTGCAACCATATGAATGAATTAGACCTCGCTTTGGTGGGACATATTGTAGTATGGACCCCTGGCTACACCTCCGCCCCTTACAGCACGTGATTCCATTCAGATGCAACCAAGATATGACCATTACAAAATGGACACCTCATTGGGCCAGTTTTGTCACTTTTTATTTGGAGATTGAAATCACTATCAAATGAAGCTATATTTAGCTCTGTTGGTGTCACAAACAAAGATACATA
>JBBPKJ010001137.1:0-12763 GCA_038089195.1 Brasilioporus rufonigricans | reverse complement strand
GACGACGATTACCACATCCTATCATCCCTCCATCCCCACAAATAATACACATATATACATGATAGTAATATATTTTGTATTTTGGTAAACATAATGGCACGATTTTACTTTTATTTGAATGTGCTGGATGGGACTGTCAGAATGTCCTGGACAGCACTGGACAGACCCAAGTGATATTGCTGATGTAGTGGTAGTTTACCAAGAGTGACTATGGTAGACTCAGATTTCTATGGTAGGTGGATGAATCCATGTCTGCTACTATAGTGTATGTAGACAAAATGCTGGCTACATAGGACTATATATAGTTGAGATGACTATCAGGGCTACCAGCACTATATAGGCTACATAGTCCTATATAGTCATATCCTTTTTTGCAGATGCAGGGATAAAGGGTCATGAGCAAAGGGCTGTATCAGTGATATGGAGGAATGAAGGTATGTGATACAGATGAACAGAGAGTCCATATGAGTTGTAGGTACATGGGTGATGTCCCTTGTTGGGCCCTGCATGTGTCAGTGATCATTGGTGGGGTTGTGGCTGTGGCTGCACGTGCGCTTGGTAATACCAACACATTGTTTGTTGTATATACTATGTTTTCATTCCTTAGGCCCCTATGAAGGCCAACATCTCCTTTTTACTCTAGCACATCTTGTATCATATATAAGGCATACTTTTCATTGTCATCACCTCAGTCTGTTGTTCACACACAATGACTGAGGTGAGTTACTTATGTTGTGTCCTCTACCTACTCCAGCTCACATGTAGTCAGCTCTCTCACTCAATAGCACATTTATATCAATCAGGTCCTCTGGCAGTGCTGGTGGCCATGCTGTCCCTGATTTTATCACTGCAAATTTTACCCACATTAACAAAGTGGACAACAAATCTACTCAATATTACTGGAAATGTAACATTTTATCTGGGTTCCCCTGTTTGATGCCCAACCCAATGAGGATCTTGCAAGTCCTAAAGCAATTTCTCTTGATGAAGTTGATGCATTGTTTGCTTCATTTGAACAAGAGGTTGAGGGAGAGCCAACCAAAGTTGGAGGTGTGGTTGAAGGCCACATGTACAGTTTTGAGGAGCTAGCTCAAGTGAATAAGAGGATTTCACCCCAAGGCATCAATGAGCTTGTTGAAGTGGTGGACCACAGTGCAAGAGATGACAGGGAATGGAATGTGGCATTATTGATGTCATTAAATCACTTAGATTGCCCATAATAGTCAGTAGTGAACAGTGAGTACTACTGAGTTTTGCCATGTTGGCACATCTGGCAAAACCCTGTGTTTTGCCAGATTTGCTGGTACTACTGGCAATACCCAGTCAGATTAGTTCTTATTGTAAGGTTGGAATTGCTCGGCAGAGGTCTAAGCTAGGAACTATGAGAACCTCAGTAGATGTCAAGCTACTAGTATTAAGAGTACTACCTATGAGAACTAAGGTAGATTAGTATAGTAGTAAATGCCTATGAAACAGGGCTTACCCTCAGTAGATGTCAAGCTACTGAGGAAATAAACTAGAAGCTACTCCAAAAGGTGTATGCTCTAAGCTTATGTAACATTACCATAAAAGGAAGCTAATGTTACGCTAGACCCGGGTAGGGGCTAGGGTAGTCCTGTTGAACAAGAATGGGGAACTAGGGAGGTCAGGTGACCTGGCAAGGGTTCTGCTTAAGTAAGCAGCTGGATGGTTCAATGGAACCAACAGAGGTTCTCCTTAAGAGAGCGAAGAGCTACCAAGGTAGCGATGAGGACTGGATGTGAGATTTGTGGAGTGGTTACCACCAAGGAAGGGGCCGGATTCCCTTAGCCACTCACTTAAGAGTGGAGTAGAAGACTTTTGGAGACAAGAGTGGATTGTGATGAAAGTACAGGAAGAACAAGAGTGAGGAAAAGTACAAGAGGATCGCTGGATTTATATACTACTGTATCTGCTTTAGGGCAGGCGCGGGAAAGATGACTAATAAGCAATCAGAGCGGACAAGTAGTAAGCATGAATGAGTAATTGGCCGATGAGTCATCTGGGATGAGTCATGGCAAAAAAAGAAATGTTATACAGCTGAATTGAACTGGAGACTTCAGCAAAGAGCAAAGAAAAGAAACAGGTTTAAGCAGGGTTGAATGGGGGACTCCACATGGAGTTGGAAAGTGAAGGAAAAAGTGTAGTCCCCTGAACGAATTGTAACAGCTAAAGTATGCTGGTCAAGTTTACAACAGTTCTGCCCACACTACCCAGGGGTCAGATCGACCAAACAACCCATGCACATGGCAATGCTCCCATGGTCCAGACCTGGAAAACTGTCTTCCAAATTGTTCCATTTGGTGCCAGGTTGGAATTGGACCTATTCCATTACCCTGATGCCCATGATGTTTTCGGTGGTTTGAGCTGGTTGAGTATGAATCAGGTTTTTCAAATCCATTTCATGTTGACCATTGTAGATTTGAGTTCACCAGATGGTTTTTTTATTGTCCTCAGGGAACATGATCACCTGGGTGTTGATGCAATGATATCATGACCTTGGACTTGAAACCATTACAGGGTAACACCTGACCTTCTTGTTTACAGTGAGCTTATTGCATGGTGGCATAGAGATGGAAGATTTCCTTTACTGTGCTACAGTAAGTACATCCCATCTTTAGCTCTTCAGTCGTCTTGTTGGACCTAAGGTACTGTCTAGTTTTGCCCCTCTGATGTGATGTGTGCTGGTTTCCAAGGCTGAGAAGTTTGTCAGTGCTGGCATTAGCTTCTACTTGTATCCCTGGAATCTGGATGGGCTAGTAGACAGCTCTATATCCCTGCCATAATTTCAGGCTTGGCTCTGGAGTTTATTCTCTTCCGCTTACATCATGACCAGTCCAGCCTGTCTCTGGAACCAGATCTGATGCACTGCATAGGTAAAGAATGGATATCTATGCCATGGGATCTGTTCCTTCCATTTGATGTTGTTCCATCTTGAGGGATATTTTCTCACAGCTGTGTCAAAAGATATATAAACTGTCACACTCAAGCTGACTTGTACTGCCAGGAATATGTTGACCACTGTCATCAGTAACCATTCCACCCTCAGTGGTGAGGTTATAAAATCACAACCAACTCTCCAAACCACACCTATCCCACCACCTAAGCCCATCGCTCAGCATGGCCTTCTTATGAAGGCAGTCACAGCAGGAAAGTCTATGGTCATAGTTGATGGTGTCCAGGTGAAAGACTTGATTGTACAAAGTACTTCTGTCAGTGTCTGGAGAACTCATAACTCATGGATATGTGCTAATATTTTCTGTTTCAAGAATGATATGACTGGCTTTGGCAAGTTTGTGGTAAAAGGCACCATTGACTTATTTGGCAATAAAAATATCACTGCAGAACTTGACATATGGCACAGGCCTCTGCCACCAGATGTCACTATCAGATCTGCTGTGCCATCTGTTCAGCATGCTATCATCAAAGGCTCTGTGAAGCTCTCACAGCTCATCCCATCACTCAGTGGATTGCCACTTGGTGCAGATCTCAGTTTCCAAAATGTTTCTATATACCATCAGAACTACCCCTATGTATCTTATTCACAGTGCATGTGCATGTGAACCTTAGTCCAGACCAGAGTTGAAATAGTGTCCCAAACATCAATACACTGACAATTGAAGGGGAGATTCACCCCTCACCTTGCAGTGGTCCCCCTCACTGGTTCCTGTCCCTAATCTATTTTGTTACATCATTTGTGGCACCTGCCCACAGCAGTCTCAAATAAACCAAGCTACTTTTGCTTTGTCTGTTGCTGCCCAACTTGACAAGACAGCCTCCTGTCCCTCCTCACAGCTCATCAGTAACTTTACAAATGTCTACATCAACTTATTTTAGCTAAATCCAGCTAAGTCATGACAATGTCAACTTATATTTGACTAATTGTGCTAAGTGTAATATTTTAAGAGAAATAAGTGTGGATTAGGCAGGTTTAGCTGAGATTAGTCATGTGTTAAGTTACTAATGCTCAGCTTGTGCTGACATGTTTGGGTCTAGCTTTGGGCTAGAAAGCCTCTCATTTTTACCTGCCCTATGCAATCCTTCTCTTCCCCAGTCTGACTCAGTTCTCACATCTCGTTGTTCACATATTCACATGGAGCTTGTATATGCACTCAGGACTGAGTGTATGGCTATGACCAAGTTCCAACTCTCATCATGACCCCAAACATGTATTTCTGAGGGTATGAGTGGTGAATTCAGAATTGGCATTTTTTTTAGCACTATGTTTATTGTCCTTGAGGCTATGCCTCTTGTTGGACAGTACACGTGGGTATGTATTATGTGTAGCTACATAAGTTTCATCTGTTTTGTATGCTATGTTATCTGCTCAGGGTCCTTGAAAGGTGAGCTGATGGAACTGCATGGGTTCCCAAGGCCCTATTCAGTTTGCAAGAACTTGTGTTAACCAAAGACCCCAGCTTTGGGTGATCTTGGCAGCTCCTATAATACATCACATCCCTGTGCCTGAGTGGAATATCCTAACTCACCTATAGCTCCATAGTGGTGCAGGCTCACAGTGTCAAGACTGTGCCAGAATACCCCACCATGATGGATTTAGAGACACAGAAGTCCCTTGACACCTCCTGCTGTTGCATCATTCTCCTAGTCATGATCATCAACAAGTAGGAATCTTATTGTTTGCTGGTCACTGGCAACACTAACATGTCATTCCTTGAAGGAAAATATCTCTGTCTTCTGGTAGCAGCTCTTGACTGGCATCCAAAGACTCCATTATCATGAAGATTAAGGACTGTCATCACCACCTTCAAGGCTCTAATGTCAACACACTTTGAGCCACATCTACCAGATCCTAAGTGGAGCATCTATTTGATGGGTTTTGGTAGGAAAAAATGACTGGCTCACTGCTGCTGTAAAATGTTTTATCAAAAAATGAAAGGTGCATATCATGGTGGTTATGGGATGGGAATGATAAGGCAGCCACCAAAAATGTCATAGGTAGACAATCACCCCCATTAATATGCTCTAGGATGAATATTGACTACATTGTGTTTGCAATGACTCACATATATGTATAGACTGTTTAAACCTTGAGCCAAAGTCCCATGAAGGATGGAGCTTGTCAGAGCATGCATCCTGAGGGATTGCCACCATGCCACCACCTGTGGCCATGCACACCAAGCATGATCAAGGCTATGCAAGCTGGGCCAATGATATCAACCAGTCAAGATTGATCAGAAGTGTCAGAGGTGGCAAGTGCACTCACAACTGACTGGCCTATGCCACTGATCATGGCTGATGGGAAGATAGAGCTGAGCACCTACACCAGATATACCAGCTAGATGGCCTTTGGGAGATACTGCCAGCTGTCAGCTTTAGCAATCAGCTGAGATTTGATCATAGCTACCATTGTGACTGCTCTGATCACCAATAGCAGCCTGTTATTCTCAATCACATGAAACATGCTGGCAAGCTTTATAGAACCAATAGAGTTAAGCATAGAATATAAGGCATGGCAGTGATGATGGTAGGCAACAAGACTGGTGTGGTTGGTGAAGGAAATGTGCACTTGATTGAATAGGGGCATGTGACTAGTAGGAACAACTTAGTCATGCATATGATGCAATGGACTCTATATTCATCTAGTAGGAACAACTAGGTACAAGTAAGTATCGAGTAAGTAATATGAAGGTTAGTACATAGCTCACCTCAGTTGTGTGTGTGATGCAACAGACTGAGGTATTCAAGTATGAAAAGGTACATCTTATATACAAAAGGAATCCATACTAGGTAAGAGAGACTATTAGGGGCTCTACAAGCTCCAAGTATGTGAGGCACAGGTATGCAAGGAAATGTAAGTATGCAGTAGATGGAATGAAAGTGTCCATACAGTCTGCAATATGTATGGAATGGAGCATGTTGGCTCACACATGCACCAGTGATTACTTGGGCTGGTCATGGCTATGGCTGTGCATGCACTTGCTAATTCAATGGTTGGCCACTTGTATCAGAGTCACCAAGATGGCAGACATGGCAGTCACCATAATCAAAGGCATCCAGATAGCAGAGACTGGCTTTGAGGTTTTCATCCAGGGAAGTGTGGTTGTTAAGGCCTTATCAGACAGTATATCAGGCTGATGGATTTTGGATACTTCAGCTAGCAAATGTACTTGTGATCAGGCTATATAAGGTTTGACTGTTTGTTTTCCCATTTTGTGATGTTTGCCCAATACAGGTGGTCTTTTATATCAAGGATTGCTTATTTGGGCCAGAAATTTTGCTTATGTAAGAATTGACCAGATTTCCTCAATTTGTGACTGGCATTGTGAAGCATAGGGTGTATATATTTTCTTCACACTAGGAATGGCAGGGATGATTGGCTGGGAAAAAACATTGGCAAAAACAGAGAATGATCAAACAGTATTTACCCTGCAAATTCTAAGACAAAATATGTCATTTTTACCCAGTTTTGTACCAAATTTGCTAAGTGAACATATTTTATACCTGCTTTGATAAAATACAATAAAAATGTGGCAAAAATAAATGAATTTTGTTGGAATAAAGAAAATATCTGAAAGTTATGGATCATTTTTGCCATATTTTTATTGTATTTTATTAAAACAGATACAAAATAGGTTCACCCAGCAAATTTAGTGCAAAAACTGGGCAAAAATGACATATTTTGTTTTAGAATTTGCAGAGTAAATACTGTTCAATCATTCACTGTTTTTACCAATATTTTTTCCCAGCCAATCACCCCTGCTGTCTCTAGTGTCATACCTGGGGCAAAAAGAGGCACACATCAGCAAATTCATTCCTTGCTAATTGGATCCCACTCAGCATCCATCAGCACATCAGCAATGTCAGCAATGCCAGCAAAGGTACCTTGTATGCAGTGCTGGTATTACAATCACTCTTTCTTTTTCCCTTTTCTCATGATTTACTTTTTTCTTAACCATTTCTGTTGGCTAAGTATTTAACCTTTGCATGTTCAAGTCATGCCTTCTTACTTAGTCAACCTGTTTTACTAATTGGCCAATTACTTTGTCTTCATTAGTTATTAATTATCTATCAATGACTTATTCTGCTTATTCATTGCTTACCAATATGCCTGCCCTTAACTGATACTTGGAATATATAAACCCTTGTATGATATCCTGTAACTCTAGTGTAGATCTCCTCAAATCCTATCCTCATTTTACCAAGAGACTCTCTTCTACTCTCAAGTGAAAGCTACCACTGAACTCTTTGAAACCTTTGATTGCATCCCTGTCTAGACCAGGGATATCCTCCTGTATAATGTATAGCAGGAACTTTTGACCTTTTCAGATCTTCTCAAGACTACATCTATCTTTGGATAGCTGTAACAGCTGGCCAGTATTGATAACATGTCCATGCTGCTGGCTGGTGCTGGCTAGCACAAGTGCCTGCTGGTCAGTGCTGCTTAGTCAGCCCCATGTTGACAGCTGCTGACTGAAGCTGCTGGATGGCTATTTTCTGGCAAATAGCATTCTGCTGGTAGATGCTGGTGGCCAAAAAGCAGAATTTGCTGATGCATAAGTGGCTATTAAATACACCAATTTCTGTGACATGAGCAGCAGCAGTTGTGGAGGAAAATAGGAGATGGCCCATTGACCAGTTACATTCACAATATACAGTGACTCCAAAAACCAGCCCAATGTTTGATTCAAATCCAGTGCATGAAGCATACTGCAATCATATGAATAAATTAGACCTTATATCAGTGGGACATATTGTAGTATGTACTCTTAGCTACACCTTGCCCTATACATCATGTGATTCCATTCAATCACCACCAAGATATGACCATTACAAAATGAACACCTTATTGGGCTAGTTTTGTCACTTTTTATTTGGAGATTGAAATCTCTATCAAATCAAGCTATATTTGGCTGTTGGTGTTACAAATGAAAATATGTATATATGTAAATAGTATGTCTGAGTTTGAAAATGCTTCTACATATCCTTATTCTCTATTTCTATTATTATGCAATTTCTTATAGGTGATTAAAAGCCAACTATCCTGGCTTGACTTGATGCTGGCCACTCAGCCCATATTATTGCCATCCAGCTTGGTGTTTGATGTACTACAATATTAAGACTATTATTTCATGAGTGCCTAGACCTTCAGAAGTCCACTGGTGGTCATCCATCCAAGATTTCTCCTATCAATATTCATCATTCTGTTTATTTTATCCTCTCTCATAGAGCAAAGAATGGTGTTTATCCTTCAAAATTTGAAGATAAGGATCACCATCCATTCTACCATCTATCTTTACAGTATAGCTGATTCTCTCCTGAGTCATACAGTCCAAAATCATCACAAAGTATCCATCATACTTAATGGTATCCTTCACTAGCCTATTACTGAGCCTCTTACCTGGCTTTTTCCACATTCATTTCTGACCCAAAGTGATTAATTATGGTCTCATCAGATCATATCACCTTTTCCTGCCCCTCTTTGGTCTAGTTCTTGTGAGCATATGCAAAGTTTTTCTAGATTTTACAATATTTCAATAAAAGAAGGGAATATTGTAGCTTGGAAACAGCTTTTATGCCACTCTTTTTCAAGTGCAAGTGAATAGTCTTTGGATGGGTGGGTGGATTGGTAAGACTAAAGTGTATTTTGGCCACTTGAACAGCATTTTTTGCTCTACAAGAGGAAATAAAATGAACAAAATAATGAATATTAATAGAAGAAATCTTGGATGGATGACCACCAGTGGACTTCTGAAAGTTTGGGCAGTCATGGAATGATAGCCTTGATATGATAGCACATCAAACACCAAGCTGGGTGGCAATAATATGGGCTGAGTGGCCAGCATCAAGTCAAGCAAGGATAGTAGGCTTTTAATCACCTATAAGAGACTGTATGGTAATGAAAGTAGAGAATAAGGATGTGTAGGAGCATTTTCAAACTCGGACATACTATTTACATATGTATCTTTGTTTATTACACCCACAAAGCCAAATATAGCTTGATTTGATAGAGATTTCAATCTCCAAATAAAAAGTGACAAAACCAGCCCAATGAGGTGTTCATTTTGTAATGGTCATATCTTGGCAGCAATTGAATGGAATCATATGATGTATAGGGCAAAGGTGTAGCAAAGAGTACATACTACAGTATGTCCCACCCATGCAAGGTCTAATTCATTCATATGATTGTAGTGTGCTTCATGCACTGGATTTGAATCAAACATTGGGCCAGTTTTTGGAGTCACTGTAGGGGGTATGGCAGGATATGGTGCATATTTAATAAATATTCCACTGATTGCTTAAACATAGAATATCATATGTAGAAGTCTTTCTTCTATTCAAACAATGATAGTAATGATAGGGGCCTACTATTCAGCCATAGGACTGGGGGTTTCCATTGCCATCATGTTTGTGCATGCTGACTACCCATAGCAAGCCATTTCTAGGTATGTGTCACTGGGTCCATCTCATGATTAATTCATTGGATATTGTGTGACATAGTGTGATATATTGTATAAATTTGTCCAGCCTCTAACAACCAGAAAAATAGTTATACAGAGTTTATCTATATGTCAATGTTTATCCAACAGATATATTTGAGACAATGTTGATCAAAGGTCTTTACATTTGTCTGATATTGGACCAAAGCATATATCTTTTGGATAAGTTCCAAGGAATGTTTTTCATATCTCCAGAAATAAATTTTAAATTAGTCTACTTTATATCCATTATTTTTCTTCTGGATGACAGATAAAATATGAACACATCATGTTTCTAAATATATCCAGCAATATAGGCTAGCCACCCCATGGACACACACAATCTGCTTTGCACTGGGCAAGATCTAAATTCTACACTTTGGTGGTTCCTTGGCAGTGCAGTGTTGATAGGTCCATAGTCCATGGGTGAACCTATAGATTGAATTGTGACCCATAGACCATGAACCAGTGGTCTAGACCAGTTTTGAACCAGGTTCAGGGGCTTGGACCAGAGAGGTCATCCCAGTGGGTATTTGCTGGTACTATGCTGCTGAATGCACCAGCCTGCAGATTAAATGTTATAATATGTACCATTCATGCCATATAAAGCAGTTTCTGTCTCCCACACAACCACCACAAGTTTGAGTGAGTCAGAAGGTCTTGCTATAAGCAAAAAGATGGCTCAGATAGGGGTTTCCACTCTGGCCTGTCACTGGCCATTCTCTCAGAATATCAAGGTCATCATGAATTTTTCTCAGAATATGGCTGTCATTCAAGCACAAGTATGTTATAGATATTGCTGACATTGCTCCCAGCATGCTAAACAACTGCAAGATTCTTTATTGATGCAAGAAATATGTTTAGACCAGTGGTCTGTTTAAATAAGCATTCAAATCAGGGCTTTGGCTCAATGACCTGAACCACAACTTGGGAGCTGCCCACACTGTACCACTTTCTGTTAACACTTTCACTGGGGAGCAACTTTGCTAAATGATGGTCTATCATAGTCTATGTTATACTGCTATTATGTCTTGATACATCTTGTTACAATTTCTTTCTTCTTTGCCCTTTATCCTTGTCTTGTCCTATGATACTTAGCTAACCTTTGGACTTCACATGATCCAAATTGGATCTTCTTGCTTCTTGATCCCTGTCTCACTATAGATCCAAATCTTCCTACAATAATCACTGTTAGACTTCTCTTCCATTGCACTATGCTTCTTAGTCACATCACTTCCTAGTCACACTTCTCTTCTTTGCCTCATGCTTTTAATCTCTGCCTTGCTTCTTTTCTCACAGCTCTCCATTTTCTTGCTTATCTTTGACTTGCCCATGCTTCTTAGCCTGCCCTAGCCTGGTCTGTGTGCATCCTAGCCCAGTATATATAGCCTAGCCACTGTACAATAGATCCCCATCTTGTACCTCCCAGGTTTTTCTCTCTCAGCCTTTGTCTTAGCCTTGCAATCCCAATTCCTTGTCACAAAGCCTATTGTCAGATTGTTGTTGCTGTCCAATCATAGGTCTTCTCAACACCAAGATCCTTCACAGTCATAGCCTAATATTGCCATCCTGGGCTACTATTGGTCCTACCAGGGTCAACTGTAACACATCTGCTCTCAATTTTGTAGGGGGAAGGCCCCACATTAGCTTTGAATTGGTGAGGATGGTTCAGACCATGGTCTAGACTGATTCAAAATTGGTCTATAAGTGGCTATGGTCCATAGACCTGGTCTAGACCATCTTCCCATCAACACTCTGGCAGTATGTTGGGTGTAACAACAACTGAAAATCTAGCCCAGGATGGAACTTCTTGGATTAGTGCATTTAACTCACAAATATTAGGTTTTATCCTAAATTCTGCCTATATATAGAAGAAACTGCTGAATGCAGTGTGTCTATATTTAAACATTTTCCATGGAGAAATGAAAGCCTTGCCAAGAGTTTTTTAGTCTGATATATGCTGATGAAATTTAACCTATAATTGGATAAATGGGGAGCAAAGCTTGAGAAAAGGAAAACAATATCCAGATGATATATCTGCCAAATAAATGGAATCTCAGATTTAAAAATAAGCATAACCTTTTCTGGCAGTTGGAGGTAGGACAAATTTGTACAATATGTTATACTATATCATGGCATTTATCTGCTGGACAAAGGATGTGATGCACCCAGTGTGTACTCTGAGTGTGCACAAAGGTCCAATATATAAACACCAACTGACATTAGTGGACACGTTGGTAAAAGAAGATTGGCCTCAGACTAGTGTAATATTGGACAGAGGCATTTGTAATTAGATATATGGGAAGTGTAGGTACTTGGGTACAAGCTCATATAATTGAGATATTTTTAATTGTTAACAATCCAGCAGTATGAATATTTTGCACTGTGAGGTCTGATTCTGGCTCTAACCAGGGAAACACACCACTAGCTTTCTAGGACATTGCTAACTATGCCTTTGCTGGCCCTCTCTACTTTTCCCTTAAGTTATAGCCAAGTTTGTGTAAAAAATCTATCTGAAATTCTATTTGAAGCTGTAATTTCTTTCTCTCTGCCACAAACTTGACTTCACCACAACCAAAGATGTAATCCTTTTGTCAAGAGTTGCTTACAAGTGGCTACACATCTGGTCACATGATAAGGTGTGACTCTGAGACTAGAGATCAAAGCAAGCCTTCCCCCATAATTACTAGGAAGGAACAACTTCTATCCACTCCTTCAGAAGGCTGTTCACTTACCTATATTGCCTGCCATCCATCAGAAGCAATCCAACCAACAGATAAGTGACTCAATCTCATGGATAGAGAAGTACTCCAGTTTTTAGTCTACAAGGATGTCAGAGTAATCATTAATTGTGACATCCCTCTCAATCAAGACTTTGGTTCAATTCACCAATTACTGCACAATATCTGGCTTGCCAGAGAAAGGCTAGGCCCCAGATGTTACTTTCCTCTCTCCTAGGGCTCCATCAGTTAGCTGAGTCCTTTTAAGCCTTTGCTCCAGAGGAGAAGCACTCTATTGATGCATTTTACCTTAGATTTGTCCTCTCTTTAATTGCACTTCATTAATAAGATGAGTTAGACACTTGCCACAAGCTTCTGTCTAACTCCTAGCCTCCTTTTCCGATTCAGCTTACTGTACCTTAGAACTACATATATAAGGGCTCGGACGGGAAGCAGGCCCAGGTCGGGTTTTCATGAAAATCCGCCCTTGTGTAAGCCTCAATGTTCTAGCAGAGCATAGAATTTTCAGTACCGCTCTAACCTAGTATACTATGTCTCGATATCAAAGCCACCAATATGATATCATGC
>JBBPKJ010001136.1:0-12765 GCA_038089195.1 Brasilioporus rufonigricans | reverse complement strand
TTGCAGGCCTCCTGTTCCTGGGGGTTAAGAGGATAGGTTTTAGCAACTCGGGGGGTAAAGGAGTTCTTCAACTCGATAGCATGGTCAAAGGGGTGTGGAGGTGGGAGAAGGTTGTGGGTCTTTTCTGCAAAAACATCTGCGAAGGACGAGAAGATAGCTGGGAGGGTTTTCTGGTCTGTCTTGGTTTGGCTAGTGATTTTGGTAGAGAGAGTTGTTTTACAGATGGATTCCCTGGTTAGCCAAGTCTCTCTTTTCTTCAGTCTAGAGGTGATCTTCTTATCTGGATCGGCTCCTAGCCATCGCATCAAGTATCTGGTGGGGGTGGAGTCGAACGTCTTTCGACTCGGGCGAGAGGGATCAGGGAGGGAGAGCGTTCCTGAAGTCCAGTCGATTTTGGGGTTGTGAGAGCACAGCCAGGGCATCCCTAGGATTACTTGGGAACGTCCACAGTTTACTATCATTAAATCGATCGTCTCTTCATGGTTGGGGAAGGTTAGGTGGATGGATGCCTTGGCTTTGATGGATCCTGATTGATTCTTGGTTCCGTCTACATTGTATGTGGCAATTGGTTTAGGGAGGGATCGAGTGGGTAAGGACAGTCGTTGGATAAGGGTCTGGTCAATGAAATTTCCAGTGGCTCTGCAATCAATCAGGGCAGAGGTGTCGACGGTTTTCGCTCCATGAGAGATAGTTAAGCGAATTCGGATAGTATTTCCAGATGGTTCAGCTAATAGTACAGGAGCTATGACATGAGGAAGGGGAGACGTCGAGGCATCCTTCCTATTTAAAAATCCTCGTCAACAAGGGTGGCAGATCGGACTTCTTCGGCGGGTTCTTCGTCTTCTTCTTCGTCGAAGCAGGCATGAAGGACTTGTAGAATCTGTTGGGGATCCTTTCCCTTGGCCTTTAGGCTGCGCACATACTGTGCAAGTTCGGAGGGTTGGGGGGTCTCGACAGCTTGAATTCTAGAGGTGGATGAGGGAGGGAGGGGACGTCTCCCTCGAGGTTGGGTCTGACGGTTGGGATGGTTACGGGTTGAACACCCAGCTTTTTTGCAGATAAAGCAGAGGCGATCGCGTAGGCAGCGTGCCTTTTCGACAGGGGACAAGTTGAGTGCATCAATGTCCATGGCATTGGGATCTCTGGTACGGGTTGGAGTGCGGAAGGGGAAGGAGCGGTCCCCTCCCTTCAAGAAGTTGTTGTCCATTTCGAGGTGCTTGGTGAACTTCTTCGCGTCTTTGACCCACTTATCATAGCTATCTGGGAGGGTCGTCTGGGAGAAGATGAGGCGACGAAGAGGGGGGTATAGTCCTCTAGCGAACTTCTGACAAATGGTTTCTTTATCTTCGAGGTGAGCACGAAGGACTGCAGTGGAGAAACCCTGGACGTAGTCCTGGAGTTTGTAGTCGTCAATGATCCGGGGGTCTTTCTCGTTTCGAACTACTTCCTGTCGAAGTGTGTCGAGGGTCTGTCTGGCTGTTCCCTCAACGTCATAAGGAATAAAAATGGAGCTAAAGTCTTCAATTATTTTGTCGAAGGTCTTGTCTTCCTTCTTAGTGGCAGGGTCTTGCATCAAGTGGTACCATTTCTCTGCGAAATGGACGCTGGCCCCTCCTGCCATCTTGTTGAGGAGAGTATAGATCTTCGGGGGGTCAGATGAGAAGATGGAGTTATTGGCCTCGAAGTGGCCTTTCATGGCGTCGATCCACCATGCTGCTTTCTCAGGTTCACCAGAGAAATCAGCAGGGAGGGTGGGTTTCAACTCGATAGGTTTTGGGGTGGTAGTCATGGCAACTGGCGAAGATGGATGACTTTGGGGGGTGACTGCAATGGGGGAAAAGATTCCTGGGTTATAGACAACAGTGGCAGACAGTGGTTGGACGTCAGGGAGATCTTCAATCTCTATATCAGAGTCTTCCTCAGCAGGGAGAGGTTCGACAGATGGGGCAGGTGATCAACTGGCAAGAAGGATTCTCAGGGCCCTAGAGGCGTGGACAGAGTGAGGGGTGGGAGTGGGATTGGAGGAGGATCCAGCAATCCTTCGTCGGGGGTTGGGTTGGTCAGCTATGGTGACTTGCTTCGCAGGGGAAGAGTCAGAGGGACGAGCTAGTTCTTTTGTAACATTGAGAGCACTTCTATGCTTGAGACTTACACTTTCCTAGACTTTGGAAGGTACTCACGAAGAGACACAACATCCAAAGAGTAGTACTTAGAGAGGATGAGGCACAAGGAGCACAGTAGTGCGTTTGATAAATGTAGAACTAGCTAAAGTACACCGAGGGGATTTCTAGGTTCTTATATAATACAGCTTATAGCGGAGATTCAAGAAAGACAAACAAAGTCCAACCACTGCACGGACCAAGTAACTAAAAGAGGTCAATCAAGCTAGAATGTTGGACTTGAACCAACAAAAGTAAGGTTTGATGACTATGGAGAGATCAGAGCACACAACATATAAGAGAACATTGTAGAAGGATTAGTCCAAGGATAAGATGGTCAGAAGAGAGGAATTAAAAGGACGTTATCCGTATAGAATACAGCTAGGAAGGAATCATAAGAAGTATAAGCAAAAGGGAATGTGTGGTTGTAACAGAAGGAAATGATGAAAGTGTCTCGATGAATGAGGGAAATTGTAACAACCATCTCCAACCCCAGTCACTCGAAACCCCATATTCCAGTTACCTGTTGTACCGTCAACAACTCCAATCATGACCACTGTTGCTAAATCCACTGAACTTCATCTAAATTCCCCTGAAGCCTTTAATGGCAACTTTCAGAAAGCTGAGCAATGGCTCAATTCCATTTAACCCTAACCTTTTACCTCGCCATCAATAAAACCATCTATGATGACAATGATAAGAAAATCATGTTCATGTTGTCCTTTATGACCAAGGGAGTAGCCATTACTTGGGCCAACACATTTAGATCCTCTGCCATCTCTGGTGCCACTATTACTATGGGAAAATATGATGACTTTGTTGCTGCATTCAAGAAAGCATTCAAATATTACAATATAGAATCCAATGCCATTGCCTGGTTAGCCACCACCAGGATGACCTACCAGAAAGACTTCAGAACTTTTAAATCCTCCCTCACCAAATACATTGCCTCTTTTCAGAACCATGCTGCCTTGGCTAAGCTAAGCCAATAGGACAATGTCCTTATCAAATATTTTTCAGCAGGTTTACCCACCTGGCTTATGATGCATATCTTTTCCATGGATATTGCCCCCACCAAGATCACTGAGTGGTATGATAAAGCTGCTTTGTTCTTTGACAAAAGTGGACAAGCTAGGGAAGTCGCTCAGAGAAATTCCTTGTCTAGCACTCCAAAATGCAATCCTTTTGCTATGGACATCAACAACATTACATTCCCAAAGAAACTTACCCTTGTAGAATGCATCAAATGCCAGAAAGATGGTGTTTGCTTTAGATGCTGAAAGAAAGGACATATGGCTAGCAAATGCCAAGTCAAATTTACTCCTCTGATCAGAAAAGAACCTGCCATCACCACCAAAGTTGAAGAACTCCCAGAGCTATTGGTCATTGAGGATGACAAAGAAGCCACCATTGTCCAAAAGGTAGAATATGTCATGAAGGATTTTTGAAATGGGAACCTCAATCAATGCAATTATTCCCTTCCAGTACCAATGTAACTGTAACTATGAACAAAGATTCCATGAACCTCCCTATTGAATTCAGAACCTCCCTATTGAATTCATAGTCCCTGGTACCCTGAAAACTGTCAAAACCCTCATCCTTGTACAAAACCTCTTATCATCCAAAATGTAGACACCTCTATGAACTCTTTTGGCAAAATCCTATTCACCACTGACCTCTTCTTCACTATGAACAGCATTGCCCAGTCAGCCAAGTCTTATGTCATGAACGGTGGCAAACAATATGCCATTCTTGGATTATCCTGGCTAAAAGAAGCCAACCCCACCATCAACTAGACAAAAGGAACACTTTCCATCCTTGAATCTCTTGAAAAATCAGCTGAACTCTACCAAATCCAGTATCAGCTATCTCCTCCCATGAGGCAAAGAGATCTTTTTCCTTAAAACCACCCCACCATGTCATAGTAAATCAAGTAACCAATGCTTGACTCTTTGACTACCTCAACAAGGGGGATGTCACTGCACAATACAAATCCCCAGAAGATTTCCTTCTATGTGCCCAACAGAAATGAACACTAGGTTGTATCCAAAAATTTAAAAGCAAATTTGCCCCCTTAGGATCTCCATTTGTCCAGAAACTTACCACTGCCACCAAACTGGCCATGGCCACAGAAAAGGCAAAACCAAAGCAAACTCTTCCCTCCAAATACAAGGACTATTTGAACCCCTTGTCATGTTCTTTGGACTCTCAAACTTCCCTGCCATATTCCAACAATTTATAAATGACTCCTTTTGAGATATGATCACTGAAGGATGGCTTGTCATTTACATGGATGACCTCCTTATTTTCTCCCCAGATAAAGCAACACACACAGAAAGGACTAAGTGAGTCCTCAAATGTATGCAGGAACTTGACCTTCATCTCAAACTTGAAAAATGCTCTTTCACCACTGACAAAGTGAAATACCTTCGATTGGTAGTAAAGCCTAGATGCATTGCCATGGATCCAGTAAAGCTAGATGGAATCTCCAAATGGCCAATCCCTACAACTGTAAAGGAAGTATGATCCTTCCTTGGGTTTGCCAATTTTTACAGACACTTTATTTCTAACAACTCCAATATCACTTGTCCCCTCATCGACCTAACTAAGAAAGCCCAAGCTTGGAATTGGTCCTCTTCATGCAACTCTGCATTCCTCTCCTTAAAAGAACAATTCCTAAAGAAACCTGTTCTCCAACTCCCTGACACTTCAAAGCCCTTCACCATCACCACCAACACCTTGGCATTTGCTTCTGGAGCCATCCTCCTCCAAACTGACTGTAATATGGAATGCTCCACACCTTGAAGGAATGGTGCCAATATCTTCTTGGATCTTCATTTCCAATACAGGTCTTCACTGACCATAAGAACCTAACCTATTTCCGTAAACCCCAACATTTAAATCAATAACAAGCCCAATGACTTCTCAATCTCTCTGATTTCAATCTAAAGTTGATCCATGTCCCTGGGAAACTTCTCTCTGGACCTGACACTCTCTCCCAATGACAAGATCTCTTCCCCTCTGACCAAGAAACTGAGACTACCCTCCTTCCACCTTCCTTATTTGTTCAACTCATTGACTCTACCTTGAAAACTATGATCTCTAAGCATTCCAAGAATAATCCTTCGCTCCTTAAAAAACTCCAAGACATTGATGAACTACCTGCCCCCCTGAAGGCACAACTATCTGACTGGCAACTCCTTGACAACATCCTTATCTACAAAGGACAAGTCTATGTACCTCCCAGTGACAAACTCCATCATACTGTCCTCCTATGATGTCACAATCACAAAACTGCTGGCTATTCTGGCATCCTTAAAACCCAGGCCTTTGTGGCCACTGAATTCTGGTGGCCTGGACTTGCATCCTATGTCACAAAATATGTCAAAGGCTGTGCTGTGTGCTAGCATAACAAAGTCGATACCCACCCTACCTGTCCCCTGCTTACCCCAATTCCCTCATTCACTTCCCTACCATTTAAGCAGCTATCCTGTGACCTTATCATGGATCTCCCCATCTCTTCAAGCCTTGATTCTCTTTTGGTTGTGGTAGACCATGGCCTCACAAGGGGGGTAATTCTTTGCCCTACTAAGAAAACTGCCACCACTGAAGGAATAGCTCTTCTTTTCTATCACAAAGTCTTCTCCAGGTTTGGACTCTATGATAAGATTATTTCCAATTCAGGCCCACAATTTGTCTCAGCCTTTGCTAAAGTCCTAGGAAATCTCCTCAATTATGACCTCGCCCTATCTACTGCCTATCATTCCCAGACTGACAGAGAGACTGAACAAGTGAACCAAGAAGTTGAAATCTTATCTTTGGATATTCTGTGGTTCTAACCCAATAAACTGGTCAGAACAAATTCCTAAGGCAGAATTCATTCACAACCACTGCCCTCACTCCATTACCAGGAAATCCCCATGCTTTCTCATAATGGATTATGAACCCTGCACTCTCCCTTCTATTTTCTCAACCTCTAATGTACCTGCCACTGATACCCAAATCAAAGAACTCCTAGCTTCCAGAAATGAAGCCCTTGCCACCCATGAACTCTCTAGACAAACCATGGCCACTAGAAACTGAAAAAAATTCATTCCTTTCACCAAAGGACAGAAAATCTGGCTTGAGGCCAGAAACCTGAAAAGAAACATTGTAAATCTGAAGTTTGTGTCAAAATGAGAAGGTCCTTTCCTAATCACCAAAGTATTATCCCCCATCACCTATCAACATCTTTGGAGGGTCAGAGGAGAAGATGGGGTTGTTGGCCTCAAAGTGGCCTTTCATGGCACTGATCCACCATGCTGCCTTCTCAGAATTGCCAGAGAAGTCAGCAGGGAGGGTCAACTTCAGTTCAATGGGCTTGGAAGTGGTAGTCATGGTGATAGGAGATGGGGTATGAGGTGGAGGGGAGGCTAGGATAGGATGCCAGGGACAGGCTGAAGAAGCTGCGATACACATCAGAACGTGAACATGACCACTTGGAGTGCCAGGAGGAGAGGAACTCACCTCAGGGAGCTCAAGACAAGCTGGACAATCCAGGAGGTGAAGCAGTCGCATAGAGGGACTCAATAACGTATTAGGCATGTCCCAGAGGCGACAGGAATGACACCAGCGATGGAGCAAATGTGCTATGTCAAGGTCAAGACCCAGAAGGCCTTATTGAGGTGCTGGAGGCATTGAGACTGGTTGAGCACAATTTGGAGCGCAGGAATGATGTGGATGGTGCCAGATACGATATGGATGGATTGCGGATGGATGGTGCAGTGAGCAATGCGCGCAATGACTCAAACCAAGTCAATACGAACTTGCTAGCTCAAGAAGAGGTGAGTCAGTAAAGGAAGCACAACCACTTGACAACAGATGCACCTAGGCCATCCACAGCACCTCCACATCACCACAGACAATGTACCAAGCCATCAACCCACTGCATTGCTGAGGAAGATTGAAATCACAACCTAGAGATATCAGTTAGGTCAGGTCCACTTACCAGGTCCCACAGCTGTGTCAAGGCCATATCTGGCATATCAGATACGTTGTACAGACTGTACATGGACCATAGAGGACGGGGAAGCAATCTCCAGGCATGAAATGTGAGGATGGTGGCACCAGGAACGATCGACGATGACTGCACATACAGCAGCAAGAGCACTGTGATAGTTGAGCCATGACTTACCATATCAGGTAACCACTCAAGCGCAGTGTTGCGACTACCTCACAGACACAATTTATATACCACAGACACTCTGCAAAGTGATGCACATGTTGGAATTAGCAAGTGTGCACGCTGACACAGCCACAACTGCTGCTGACAATGACCAACACATGCAGGGCCCAACAAGGGGCATGCCTGCGTACCTGCAATTATATGGCTTTTCTGTTCATCTGTCAGGATTGCACAAGGGACAAGTTCCAGGGAACCTGCTATTCAAGTGGAGGAATGAAGATTACCACAACTAAGGTTGCCACTACTATGTACATGGGTTTATATATGATTACACACTACACATGGACCACTACAGGGCAGGTCCAGTTGTGTATGACATCACAGGAACATGGAAAAAGATAAAAAACCTAACATTACCCCCCTTTCAAGACGAGGACTCCGGATGAGCAGGATCAGAAATGGGAGGAAATTTGAACATACTATCAGGATATTTTTGGAAATATTTTCGGAATGAGAGAAAAGCAGGAGAGGAAAAGAGGGAAGGAGGAGAGGAAGATAACACGGGATGGAGAGACATGCGAAGTGAGCAGCAAGCTGTGAGAGGATGTTTCTTGTGGAATGCTTTGACAGCATCCAAGGCATGAGGGAGATTCTTTTCTTTAATCCATTCATGTTCTTCACAAGGAAATCCTTTCCAGTAGATGAGGTATTTGATGGATCCTTTTCTTTCGCGTGAATCTATGATTTCCTGGATTTCTTGTTCCTCTTGGCCTTGGACAACATTGGGCGATGGAGCGATGATTTGTTGGGATGGGAATGTCCCTTTGACATACAGCCACAACTGACATTCATTGAATACCGGATGGATTGTTTTCCATGTGTGACCAAGCTGTAAATGATATACTCCTTCTCTGACCTTTTCAACAACCTTAAATGGACTGTAACGTCTGTCATCCAACTTTTTTGTTGGTTGATCAGTACATATCTATGATGCTTCGATGAATACAAGGTCTCCCTTTTTGTACACTGGACGTTCCTTTACATTCCTGTCATGGAACCATTTCATGTCCGATGCAGCTCACTGTAGCGCTTCTGTGGCCTCCTTCCATGCAGCATGTAAGTCCTGGATGAACTCTTCAGCTGAGACTATTCTCGGTTGAACCTGTTGGTCTTGGCCAATTTGTGGCTCTTGTCCATAGCTCAACAGGAAAGGACTTGCACCAGTGGAACTGCTGCATTGATGATTCATGGTGAATTCTGCCATGGGGAGCTATTCTGCCCAATCTAACTGCAATAGAGATGACAATACTGTTCAACCTCTGCATTCATTCATTCAATTTCTCCATCGGTTTGTGGATGATAGGCAGTGGATGGATTAGCTTGGATCTGGAGCATGGCATACAAATCAGTCATGATTGAGGAGATGAACTGCGATCCTCGATCAGAGATGACCTTCTGCTGTGTGCCATGTAATCGGAAGATATGATCTTGGAAGATAGTGGCTACTCCTTTCGTGGTGATGGTCGTGTTGATAGGGAACAGGTATGTCATTTTGGTCATGCAATTGACTACTATGAACTCCAGAAGGTGGTAGGGAGCCAATGATATCGACAGAAATGATCCCCCTTGCGCATTAGGGATTTCGTTGGGATAGAGAGGTGTTGCGCGCTGTTGCCATTTTGGTTTTGTTTTTTGGCAATCGTTGCATCCTTGGACATACTGATCAATGTCCTTATGCATGCTGGGCCAGTAGTACTTCATGGATCTCTTGTTCGTCTAATCCCTGGGTGTCCTGCCAATGGATATCATGGTGCTCTCGTATCAGACACTCGCAGAGCTCAGCATCATGCAGTACATAAAGACAAAGAGTTCCAGTACAAGATGCCATCTTTTTCTGACCAGGTGGGGTCGTCCAAAGTGCTCTCATTTGTATTGGAGTTTACTTGTTGTTTGGATCACTGAATCCAACACTGGAACAGCTGCCATGTGTGTTCTGTGACAGGTGGGACAATGGTATTGATGAAAAGTCAGCTAGGTAACAAAATTTGACCCTTGGTATTTGAATCCACCCCCCTTCCAAAGTCTGGCCTCCTGGACAGAGTCCACCAGGTTGGACTTGCCAGGATGATGGGAGATAGAGAAGTGGTATTGCGGGAAGAAGGACTGCCAGCGAGCCTGACAATGGGACAAGTCCTGCAGTTTCTGGAAGAATTCCAGGTTTTGGTGGTGGGACAAGACTTCGAAGGGAACATGGGCATCAAGGAGATAATGTTGCCAATCATGGAGACACTCGACAATCGCCAGGGTTTCCAGGTCGGCAGCATGGTAATTTGGTTCAGAGTCAGACAGTCCTTGTGACAAGTAGGGGATGAGGACAAAAAGACCACCTTGCTCCTGAGAAAGGATGCCACTGATGCCGACTCCTGAACCGTCTGTTTCAACTCTGAATTTCCCTGTATCAGTAGGGAGATGGAGGATGATTGGTGTGATAGTCAGAGTGCGTTTTAATGACTTGTAAGCGGTCTGACACTCCATTGACCAAACAAACTCAAGTGATCTGAGCAAATCCCTTTATGAAATGACAATAAAAGTTTAGGAAGCCTAAAAAGGCTTGTACTTCCTTTTTACTTGTCAGGACTGGCCAATCAGTGACCACTTTGACCTTTAGTGGATCCATCTCTGTGTGTCCTTCCATGACAATAAGTCCGAGGTATTCTACTTTTGTTTGTTTGAAGTCACATTTCTCAGCTTTCAGCAATAAATTGTTGTTGTGGAGGATTTGCAGGACTTCTTGGACAATTATACAATGTTCTTCCAGAGTTGGCATGAAGATGAGAATGTCATCCATGTAGACCATTACTTTTCCTTTATTAATTAGGTCATGGAATAGATAATTCATCATCATTTGGAAAGTAGCGGGGGAGTTAGTCAACCCAAAGAACATGACAAGTGGTTTGAACAACCCTCAATTGGTACAGAATGTGGCCTTCCATTCATCACCTTCTTTTATCTGAATGTTGTTGTACCTCCAACAAACATCAAGCTTGGTGAAATATCTTGCACCCTTCAGCTTATTGATTAGTTCATTGATTAGGGGTAGTGGATACTGATTCTTGATTGTTATATCATTTAGTTTTCGGTAGTCCTGTACCAGGCAAAGATGACCATCCTTCTTTTTGACAAAGAAGAATGCAGGGGTGAATGGTGATTTAGAGGGTCTGATCCTTCCTGATTTTAGGTTTTTCTCAAGGAAACTGTTGAGTTCTTTTTGTTCTGCAAGTGTGAGATTGTATGTCTTGCAGTCAATGGTATGGTTACTGGATAAGAGCTTGATAGCATGGTCCCAAGGTCTTGATGGTGACAGTTCATTGAAGACCTCTTTGGCAAACACATCTCTGTACTTATGATAGTGTTCAGGGATGAGTTCCTCAAAGGACTGTTTTCCCTTAGCCAGGTTTGCTGCTGCAGTAATGTTGGTGGATACATTTCTGAGGTACAAGTCCACATCAAGATGGAAAAGACAATCAGAATGTTCATCATCATCATTATCTTCACAGTCAGCAAGCATCAGTGGATGTTCTTCACATGCAAAGGTAATCTTGCCTTCTTTCCAGTCAATCTGGGGATTATGTATTTTCAACCAATCATGTCCCAGAAAGAGTGGATGGGTGGAAAGAGTCATTACAGCAAAGGTCATGACCTTGTCATGCCCGGCAATGGAAATTAGTAGAATGACAAATTCCTCGATTTGACCATCCTGATTGAAGGTTCCATTGGCATTGTAGACAGGGAGAGGACAAGGGAGTTTATACATTTGAAGTCCCTTGTCTTGTACAAACTTTCTGTTGACCATGGAGCCAGTACAACCAGAATCAAGGAGTGCAGGTACTACCATTGTGGATTGATCAGGTACGGTAGCACGAGCAAGCACAGTGAGAGAATAACCATTATTGTGGCACTCACTCCTTTTTGTATACCAGGGTTGTCACCTCCTTTTGCCTCGTCTCAATGCATGAAGGTTTGGAGGTGGGAGAGGCCCATTGCATCAGACATGTTGTCAATGGTCACTTTGATCCACTCTATTGTCCAAGGATCAACTGTGTTCAACCATGTCCTTTTTGAGCTTTTTCCTGCACTTTTGGGGCTCTTGAAGCCCTTTCTTGGTGCAGGTGATTCTACCTTGGGACTCTTGCAGTTCTTTCTTCGTAGATCACTCTTTTTTTGTCATTGTAGAATCATTACTTTCTTGGATTCTTCCCAAGTTGGTTGTGAATTTTCGTTGATTTCAGGTACATCAATTGGCAAAATAGAAAATTGATTTGATGTATTTACTTTACAGGGACCAGCAGTACAATGACTAGCTACTGGTCTTGTCCAAAACCCATATCTTTAATGATACTATGCATTTGTGATTCAAATTTGGACTGATCTCCCCAGTCCCATTCAAGATCCTTACCCATGAATTGCATGCACATTTTCAAGGGATGTTGGCACAGGGGATGAGTCTTCCATGTGCCACCACATTTGTGGTACAGGCTAGCAGCACAAGCAACAGAGAGGTCCATAGGCTGTCCTTGGCCAGGGAACACTTCAGCAGGTGACGAAAATGTCCTTGTTGCTGTGGTATGCTTCTAGCTTGCTTGTGAGCGACTTGCCCATCTTGTTCTCACATTTGGGAGAGGGGAAGCATAGTGGTTCGGGGGTTGGAAGGTGAACCCTGATGGGGCACACTGGCTGTGGGCTGTGGATAACAGGAGCAGGGATGGCAGGGCCAAAGAGGCTGACAATAGGGGATGGTGGGTGAGGAGGGGGACCAACTTGGCCATTGCTGGCATGAGCTGCAGCATACCAAGCTGCATACTTGGTGAGGAAAGAGGAGAGTGGGTCAATGTGGACCCCAGTGAGGCATTCTGCTGCTTGTTCCACAGCAGGCAATGGACAAGTGGGTGGGGCAAATGGGGATGTGGTGATTTGGGGAGCATTCATTCACTTCATGTGGACAGAGGTTGAGCCATTGCTGTGGGCAATGGCAGGGGTGGGTTCTCATCACTGAGAGGTGGCAACGCCTTCAAGGGTCAGGTAAGGTGGGATTGGATGGGACATGATGTGTGGTACAACAAGGAGTGCTCGTATACAGAATGCAATTGGAAAATAGGAGAGGGTGTGATGCAAGCTTACTAGAGAGTGAGGCTCAATCTTTCAGCTGCTGAGAATGGGAGTAGGATACTAAGGGAGAGAAGAGGGTAGAGTCAGTGTTGAGCACATTGTGTGGAAGGGCAAGTGGCAGAGCATACACCTCTTAAAAGGTGGAGACATGACATTACGCAAACCTGGACAGATCAATCTGGCCTGTCTCCAGTGACAGTCAATATCTGACACTGCCAAATCGGGGGTAGTGCACTATCCTAAGAGCAACATTATCTGTATTTATAACAGTGGATG
>JBBPKJ010001135.1:0-12790 GCA_038089195.1 Brasilioporus rufonigricans | reverse complement strand
AGACTTGGATCAGAGTTGCACAGTCTTAATATTATATTCAAACTCCCTCTTGAGCAGGTTCTCCATTCATTTGAAATCTGACTGTCCATTCTCCTGTCATCATTCTATGTTTTCAGCCCTAACCTCTGCAATCATGAAGATATCCTGTGATCTGCCTTCAGCAGCTCTCACATGATCTCCATAATGACTCACCTCCACTCTCTAGTTTCACTTCCGGATGTTCAAGTCATCCTTTGGAATCTTCAAACACCTCTGACCTCAAATCTGCCTCCATTTTCAATCTGCACCTAAGGACCCCAAGTTCTACAGTGACTCCATTTTCTGCTTCTACTGACTCCAGCCTGTCTGGATATCATGGCATTGGCTCTTTTTTTCAGACCCTTCATTCCCTCTCCTTTTCTTTCCTCTTTCTTATGGCTCTGTTATGATCTCTGTACCTGAGGACTTTAAGTCTGATGGTAACTCTGTTCCTCAAGACAAGACTTAGCAAGTAAAGATAGTTCAGAGTTGATGAAGATAGTCTGGGGTTGAGTTCAGAGGACTGGAGTTTGACTTGGTGGAGTTTGGTATGTGACAGCATCCTTAGATGCATCCATTCTTTTACTCTCTGTTCCTATTTCCTGGACCACTCTGGACCACCCTCTGTTTCTGATTCCAGACCTGGGAGTTCTATTGCCCTTGTCCAAGCTCTCCATCAGGAGCATCCCAGATACATCCACTCATTTCCCTCATGACTTCCTCTGCCTCTGTTTCTCCCTTAGCATCTTTTTGTTCTCCATTTTCATCAACTCTGATTATCTCCAGATCCTTCCAGACCTCTCTATCTCTCCTCTCTGCTTATTCTCTATTTTCTGTTCTAGACAAGACTGTCAACTCTGATGGTTTTTGGTCCTTTTCAGACCACTGTCTTCACTCCTTGGTATGTCCTCCATTTAGTCTTTTGTCAGGACTGTCATTTCCAGCAATCTCTGGTCCATTCCAGACCACCTTCATCTTCTCTGCATCTTCAGGCAATCCACCTCTGGGCCTTGTGCCAACCTCCTTTTGGGTTCACTGAGGTTTGTTTAGCTCAGGACATTGCCACTTACCATATAATGATGTCAGAATATATGGTTGATTACCTACACTTATTCACTTACATAAGCACTACCTCACATCAGATGCTACTGTAGTTTTTACCTTAGTGATTACTTTACTAGAGTATTTTACAGGTTATGAGCTGTGCAGACACTCAGTAGTTCACTCATGACAACTCAAACTTGAGAATATGGGCTGATGACAAAATTCCTCATAAAACATGGCTCCAAACAAGCCAAAAATATTTACATCAAAGCTTAATTGATGAATGGATGCACATGTACTAGGAAGACAATCAAGACTACCAGGAGTACATGGCTTGAGAGCCAGGGTGTGACCTGAAAACCCTACCAGAGGCCAAGCCAAATGGTCAAAGGGGCAAAGATGACAAAGGCAAAGGTGCAGAAGCCCAAAACACCTTGGCCATACCCCAGGGACCCAAATCAGCAAGCTAGGATGTTGATGAAGCTGACAATAGGACCATAAGGGCAAATAGCCAGAACTTGATTGCAGCTGAAGAAGTTGACAACCAGGAGGATGATGTCACAAACCTGAACACAACAAGTGCTGGGCCAGCAAGGCCAGCAGACATGTTGCAAGACCCACTTGTTACAATAATCTGCTTTTGTCCTCATTTGTTTCTTCTGACATTCCAATATAACCACTCTGTCCCCTTTCTGCACTGCAGCTTCTTCTCATTCCTTCTTTTGCTTTATCCAGATGACATCTTCATCACTCCTCTTTTCTAACAATTCTTCACATGGACTCATCTCCTACAATATTTCTATTATAATATTGCATGTTCCCTCTCCCCCATGACTAAGCCCTTGTCTTACAGGGTCAATTCATGTGTTCTTGCTTAGATCATCACTTACTTCAGCTGGGTCTGTGTGGTGATGACATGTCTATTTGCTTGTTGTTTGCTCTTGTATTTTATCTCTGTTTCTATTGTATTATAAGAACTAGCCTAGTTGTCCATGTACTCCTCAGCTAGTTCTACATTTATTCAATGCACTACTTTGCTCATGCTGAGTGATACCCATCAAATCCTCGCTCTCTAGGTGTTGTGTCACTTCATGAGTACCTCCTAGAGTCCAGGGAATATCATCTCGAGCACAAGAAGTGCTCTTAACATTACACCACTAAGTGCACCACTGATGATGAGGATTGGCATGGAAGTCCACCAAGCTGAGGAACAGGTCCAGGGAGCAGATGAAGAGGGTGAAGTAGATGGTGGCAAGATGAATGTTGACCCCACGTATGAGAATGCCCAAGAAGCTTGCAAGGACTGAGTTAAGGCCAAGGAAATGAATGAACTGGGTTGAGTAGACCAAGTTGAGGTCATGGAGACCATTGACCAAGGTCAGACAGTGAACCAAGAACCTCATGAAGAAGATGGAATGGTGAGTAAAGCCCGACTGCACCCCCCCATACCTACCAGAAGCTGTTAGCATATCACTTGAGGGGGAGTGAGATAGTCCAACAATGACCAGTGCCACTGATGAAGAGGAGTCAGAGAGTGTTCTAGAAAGCTCTGATGATGTGCAAGACAATCCAAAATGGCATACAGAGTGGCCAGTCAACCAGGCAAATGGTCCAGCAGTGAGCCAGGATGAGACTGCTGAAGGTTGAATGGTTGAGGTGAACACCTATGGAAAGGGTCAGGACTCATGCAGAAATGATCAGGACCTACCAGCGGATGTTGCAGATGATCCAGGGGGCCACAATGCCAATGCAGAGCTGAAGACTGGGGCAGATGGGTCAACCATACCAGTAGACCATGTGGATGAAATGGTCAAGTTGGACAGCATTGAGGGCATCCGAACAGAGTCACCACTCGATGAGGACTTACCTGGGCATGGGCAGGAGAATTACCAATGCTGAATGAAGCATTCAGGCAGTGGTATGGACTGTGATGACAAAGATCATATGCTGAACCAAGTCAGTGAGGCACAAGACCATGCAGAGGTGATGGACATGTCACTAGGTGGTACACATGGGATAGACGATGTCAAGGACAGCCCACTGGACTTACCCAAGCCACCTGAGCCACCAGATGGACACGCAGACACTGTGAACCACACAAGGAAACCCCCAAGCATTGAGCTTGAGGAGGAGAGAAGGTCAGTGAGCATCGACAAAAGGCTTACCAGAGCTGAAACAGACATGTCGAAGGCTTCAGGGCACGACGAGGACGCCAGGACCCAACCTAAAGATCTACAGAATGCGTCAGAACATCAGCAAGAATGTCTGGAGTAGGGGGAGGAGGAGAACTCACCAAGGGTTGCTCCAGAGGGGCAGGTCGACCCAAGAGTCGATGCGGACGCATCAGCGTCATCTGGCCATGCTGAGGACCCTCGGAACCTGCGGAAGAAGCTGCGATGTGTGTTAGAACACAAATGTGAATGCTTGGAGTGCCGGGAGGATGAGGACTCACCTTGGAGAGCTCAGGATGAGCAGGATGATCCTGGAGGTGACACCGTCACATGTAGGAACTCAATGTGGTACCAGAGATGTCCCGGATGCGACAGGAATGACGCCAGCGACAGAACGAACGTGCTACATCAGGGTCAATGCCCAGGAGGCCAAGTTGAGGTCCTGGAGGCGTCAAGACCGGTTGAGCGCGATTTGGAGCGCTGGAACGACACGGATGGCGCCATATATGATGGGTAACGATGGGAGATGGATGGTGTAACAAGTGTCGCACGTCACGACTCGAAATGAGTCAATACAAGGATGCTAGCTGGCAGCCAGTTGAGTCAGCATGGACAGCGCAAGCGCTCGACGATGGACACACCAGAGCCACCCGCAGCATCTTCACAGCATATCAAACGACCTACCGAGCATCCGGACCCACCGCATTGTCAAGGAAAACTAAAATTGTGACCTAGAGATGTTAATAGGTCAGGACCACTTACCAGGTCACACAGCTGCGTCAAGGCTGTATCAGGCATATCAGATGCATTGTACAGATTGTACATGGACTATAGAAGATGGGTTAGCATCCCAGAAGCATGAAATGCCAGGATGACAGCACCAGTGATGGTCGAAGATGACTGTGCATATAGCAGCAAGGCACTGCAATAGCCGCGCTGCGACTTACCATATCGGATAATCGCTCGAGCACAGTGTTGTGACTACCTCACAGATGATATACATACCATGGACACTCTGTGAAGTGATGCACAGCACATAGAGGTACAGGTATTTCTTTTATTGTTCCCTTCTTCTGTTGGGCAAGCATATCCTTGCCAGGCTTTTGCTTGAGGGGGAGTGGTGTGTAGGAAATGTGCACTCAATTGAATTGACTAGACAGAACAACTCAGTCATGCATGTGATGCAACAGACTATATATTCACCTAGACAGAACAACTAGGTATGAGTAAGTATTGAGTAAGTAATATGAATGTTAGTAGCTCACCTCAGTCATGCATGTGATGCAACAGACTGAGGTGTTTGCATACAAAAGGTACATCTTATATATGAAAGGAATCTGTACTAGTGTTAAACCTGGGCAACATGCTCCAAGTGTAACTCTGGAATGCTAGAGTTGTTGTATTTGGTTGGTCCAGGACTTGGCTTCACCTTATGTGGTCTGTCTTGCATAGGTCCAGTATCCTGATTTCAGAGGGTCGGAGGGTTGGAGGTCAGATGAGAGTTACTAAGAACTCAAGTCAAAGAGACAATGAACAAGACAAGGAGAGTCAAGTTCAGTTGGGCAGAGCAGAGCAGGAACAGATGGAGGTAGAGAATGTCATGTTCTGTTGATATTCAGACTGAGGAATACAGGACAGAAGTATGGAGATTATATAGTAAGTCAGAGGCAGATTACTAAGATGGGAACAAGATCAGGTAGACATACAATGTGCAAAGATACAGAGGTGAAACAGGAGTGACAAAGTGTCAAGATAAAACAAGAATGAAGAGATATCAGAGTAACATAGGAATGGAGATGTCAAGATGAAACATATTCCAGATGTAAGTACAGAAGAGCAGAATTGGTCTGGAGGAAAGAAGACAAGACTTAGCATGTAAGAATAGTCTGGAGGTGAGTAAGATAGTCCAGAGTTGTGTCTGGAGGACTGGAGTTTGACTTGGTCAATCTGGTATATGACAACTAGCTAAAAGGAAATATCAGGAGCTTGACAGGCTCAGTGTATGTGAGACACAGGTATACAAGCAAAAGTAAGTACATGGTAGATAGGATGAAAGTGTCCATATGCTCTGCATTACATGGGAAATGGAGAGCATTCATCCATGCATGCACCAGTGATCACTCAGGCCAGTCATGGCTGTGACTGTGTGTGTGCTTGCTATTCCAACATGGTGGAATATATGGTTGATTATCTACACTTACATAAGCACTACCTTACATTGGACTCTACTGTAGTT
Source organism: Brasilioporus rufonigricans (assembly GCA_038089195.1). Lineage (NCBI taxonomy): Eukaryota > Fungi > Basidiomycota > Agaricomycetes > Boletales > Boletaceae > Brasilioporus > Brasilioporus rufonigricans. The sequence continues at coordinate 7,321 of JBBPKJ010001135.1, read as the reverse complement.
CTTACCTTGGTGACTACCTTACTATGGTATTCTACAAATGATCCATTGATTGACTTGGTATTAAGTAGCAGCACTTCATCTAATGCTCTTACAGATTGAATGCCAAAATCCTCTGCACTCCAGGACTCCATTCTGGAGATACAATCCTGGGAGTTGCACCCAGATTCACCCAAGGTCCTCAGACCTTGACCAGTTCAAGTCTGGTCACCTTCCTGCTATAGAGACTGTTTCCTATGATTGTCCTGTTAATCTCCTTCACCACCTCCTGGCATCTCTATGTTTGATCCTTCTCTGTTCTCTGTTCCTTTTTCACCTCTGTTCCTTCTCTTATTCTGACTCTGTTTACCTCCATGATGTCCACTGATATCTGTTTTCTTTCTCTGCCTTCCATTTTCCTCTTCTTTGCATTCTCTTCTTGTATAAATCCATTACTCCAGCCTACTCCAGCCTACTCCGACCCAATTCCACCTGTTACTTTATTTTCATTCACCTCAGACATTGGAATTGATTAGAGTCCTAGGAACACTCTGGAGTTCATTGGTTTTTACCAGGAGATCATTAAACACTCCTGTTTTTCATTATATTCCACCGCATATACCTCCAGGACCTCTGCCAGGTTCACATCTCTTCTTCTTCAATCTCTGATTCTCTGTTCTTCACCTCTAAACACTCTGTTTTTATTATCTCTCTCCACTCCTTGTCTTCTGTTTTCATTCTTTGGACACTCTCATGCTCCATTGTATTCCTCTGCTTCCACCTCCAAGTTCTCCTTTGGAGGCACATCATTCTCTTTCCATCTTCATTCCTTCCTCTGCCAATACCTCTGGACTTCCTCTAGAGTTCCTAATCATTCTCCATTTTCATCACTTCCATCCTCCTCTCAGCCTCAAGAGCTCAGCCTAAATGGAGGGGGGGGCACTGTCACTACCATAACACTCATGGAGCCTCCTCCAACCTCCCTCCAGCCACCTTCATTCCTTCTGCTTCTTCTCCAAATATTCTGTACTTTACCATCATAACTCCAATCCTCTTTTTTGAGGCTCTCTGATCTTCCTTTCTATTTGCCTCTGCACTTCAATTGCCTCCATCTTTCCTCCAGCCCTGCTCTAGGCACTCTGCCATTCACTTCATTGTGCTGTTTCCATTCTTCCTGTCTCTCCATTCTTCTCTTCTATTCCTGTGGCTCTTAGTCACTCCAACCATTTCCTGTATCCCTCTAGCCTTCTCTCTGTTTCTCTCTGTTTCTTTTCATTCTTCCTCCAGACATTCTGTATTTCATTTTTATCACTCCAACTCCTTCCTGGATTCCTCTAGCCTCCTTCTTGTCCCTCTCCAGACATATCCACTCTTCCTCCAGACATTCTATCTTTTACCTTCACAACTCCAACCCCACTTCCAGGGCTCTCTGTTATCCTCCATTTTAGTTCTTCTTCTCTGTTCCCTCTTCCAGGGACCTCTGTTTCTTTCTCCAATCTCTTTAGGGAACCTCTGATGTCATCTCTTAATCTTGTCTCTCCTCCTCTGACTCCCCTCCAGAGTTCTTTGTTTTGCTATTTTATGCTATTCTATTTGCCCTTTGAGCATCTCCTTGCCTCTAACCCCCTTCCCAGGCTCTCTTCCTCCATTCTCCATCTTCCTCCAGACTTTATAGTATATTCTGCCCTTATTATCTGTCCTGCCCTCTGTCTCTGTTGTCTCCTCCATTTTCTCCTCCATTTTCTCCTCTATGACCCTCAGTCACCCTGAATCCCTCTGGGGACCTTCATTTCACCTCTCCACTTCTGCTCTGTGTTTATTCTTTTGATTCTCCATTTCTGTCCCTTTGTCTTTAATAGTATATTCTCTTTCCATTTGTCAAGTCTGGTATCTCTGGTCCAAGTCTGACCAGAGTTCATAGGCTAGAAGGGGAGTGGGCACAGAGGTGGAGTGGAGGTCTGAGTGGAGTGGAAGCAGAGGGTACTTAGGAGTGAGGACTCAGCACAGAACTTATGTGTCACACCCTTGTGTAGGTCTGTCCTCTAATGGAGGTCAAGGGTTGGAGCAGAGGTTTGGAATAGAATCACAGTTATGGATGGAACAAGGAGCCAAGCAGAGTTGGACAAGGACAAGAGAGAGGAGACTTATTTGATATTCATACTAAGGTTACAGGAGAGTGGAGAAAGTCCTTAAATATATTCAGAGTAAGGTATGGAGATATAAAAAGAGAACAAGGACCAATACAAAAGTAAGTGGAAGGGTCAAAGATGTCAAACAAGCTCATGAGGAATGGTTAAGGGTCAAAGAACAACAACATACAAAAAGAGACAAGGGTCTGGGCACTACCAAGCAGGTCTGAGTGGAGGATGAACCCTGGCATGGAACTCTGAGGGGTCAAAGGAGTGTTTGAGTGGAGATGGCTGGAGGTGGCACTTTTCATGTTGGAGGAATGGGATATGACAGTGCCCCCTCATTAGGGCTGAGCCCTTGAGACTGTGGTAAGCACAGGAGTTGGGTTGGAGCCAATCCAATAGGGCTGTCAAGCCCCTGTGGAGAGGATGACCAGAAACAGAAGTAATAGTGTGGTGGCATTGCTTACCAGGTGGAGTCTGGAAATTTTCGCCTTGGAGTATAAAGGAGTTGTCTTGGTAATTGAGACACCTGAACTTGTACCACCAGCTTTCAACATGCCCACTGCCACATCAAAGAACCCTACCCCTGACTGAAGCAACAATGAGGAGGTGAAGAACCTCAAGATGGAGCTTGAAAGAGTGCTCAAACAGAACAAGTGAGAATGAGCCATGAGGCTTTGTTGTGAGGCAAAGGAGCATGGGAAGTGTGAGCAGGAGGAGTGGGAGTGGCAAGAGTGCAAGGAGCAGGAGTGGTTGGAGCAGGAAGTGGAGGAAGTGCAGCAAATGGCAGCAGAGGCCACTCAGCAATGGAGGGAGGAAGTGAAGAAGGGGAAAGAGAGGCAGAAAGAGAAGGGAAAAGAGAGGGTAAGTCCAAGATCATACAGAAAGAGAATGCTAACAGAAATCTACAGGAGTTTATTGAATTGACCAACTCTGAGGAGAAGTGTGGCCAGAGCAAGGCATCAGGCACACAAGGACAACTGGCAAGCAGTGCCAGAAGCAGGGCTGGGAGTGTGTTCTCCTGGCAGTAAAGTCAAAGGGGACAGCATGCATGAGGTGCCAGCAGGGGTATGCGACCTGTAAGTGGCTGGATGATGGTGTGCTGAGGGTGGGTAAAAAGAAGAATGGCCCTGGGTCATTGTGGAGGTCCTGAAGGCAGGTCCATCAACAAGGAACATGGGCACAGAGTGTAATGTTGAGGGCACTGCTTGTGCTCGAGATAATATTCCCTGGACTCTAGGAGGTACTCACAAAGAGACAAAATGTCTAGAGAGTGAGAATTAAATGGATATCACTCAGTGTGAGCAAAGTAGTGCATTGAATAAACATAGAACTAGCTGAGGAGTACATGAATGACTAGGCTAGTTCTTATAATACAATTGAAATGGAGATAAAAGGCAAGAGCAAACAACAAGCAAATAGACATGTCATCACCACACAGACCCAGCTGAAGTAAGTGATGATCTAAGCAAGAACACAGGAATTGAACCTGTAAGACAAGGGCTTAGTCATGGGGGAGAGGGAACATGCAATGTTATAATAGAAACATTGTATGAGATGAGTCCATGTGAAGAATTGTTAGAAAAGAGGAGTGACAAAGATGTCATCTGGATAAAGCAAGAGAAGGAATGAGAAGAAGCTGCAGTATGGAAAGGGGACAGAGTGGTTATGTTGGAATATCAGAAGAAACAAGTGAAGATGAAAGTGGATTATCATAACATTATCCCTTTTGTAGACTTGTGTCCCTGGCACAAGTACCTCAGGTGTGATCCACTCCATCTGCATCTCCATTGGAAATGTCCTCAATGTCACTAAAGTCCCTGATAATGCAATCATCAATGAAGTATCCAAGCTGCTCACAGTTACCACAGTGATAGTGGGGGCAGAATTGTGGCCCATGGCCCCATCTGGAACAAAAGTCACATTAGGATCATATACAGGAAGTGGCAAGGTGCCCTGGAGCAGGGATGTGACAGTGGGGACAAGAATAGGAGGGACAGCCATGCTTTCAGTGCCCAAGTTGATGGCAAGAGTGGCAATGGTGCTGGAACCTGTCTGCAGCAGAAAATGGACAGGAGACAGAGGGGAGGGTACAAAAAGATGAGGAGAGGACTCTTCCATGAATGGTGGTCCAGTGTAGGTTGAGGTAAGCAGGATGGTTGGGGGAGGGGACATCAAGTGATAGGACCTGGGTGGAAGTCTCCTCATCAGCAGACAAGGGGGGGGATGTCAAGTGATTGGCCAGTGGAGGACAAGGGAGTGGACTAGGAGAGAGAAGGATTGGAGCTGGCAGGGGGATCACAGTGATGAGGGGGAACTCTAAGTAAGTCAGGTGTTTGTCCTCTGTCAAGGTATAAAAGAGAGGTAGAAAAATATCAGAAAGGTCTGTAGGATCTAGGGAAGCAATCAATTGGTCAAATCCCAATTCATGTAAATGATTGAGTGCAGTGATGGGGCCAATAGATAGTCCAGTAAGCATGGAAACATTGAAGGTATTGTCTAGATAGGTAGGCTTAAGATTTGTAATGTTGAAGGGCACTTCTGTGCCCAGGACAATATTCCTTGGACTTTCGGAGGTACTCAAGAAGAGACTCAATGTCTAGAGAGCAAGAATTCGAGTGAGGATCATGCAGAGTGAGCACAGTAGGGCATAGAATAATGCAGAACTAGCCAAGGAGTACATGTGGGGTTGAGCTAGCTAATATAGTACAATAGAAGCAGAGATAGAATAAGGAACAAATAGAGGTAAACGAGGACTGGCCTGTGCTTGGACCAAGATGACAAAAGGTAATTAGCTAAGTGAGAAGGCTGGAATCGAACTAGCAAGAGTAAAGGCTTAGCTATAGATGTTAGCAAAGAGTGAAGAGATCAGAGCATGCAACACTGTAAGAGAAGTGTTGTAGGAGAGGATAGTCCAAAACAGAAGACTAATCGAGAGGGTAAACCATCACATCATCCAGAAAGAAGGCAATGAGAAATAGAGAATATGATTCATAAGGAAAGGGGGTTATATGGGTGAAACGAAAGATGACTAGAAAGAGTCTGGAACAGAGGTGGTTTACCATAACAAGATTGAGGTAAGTATGGAAGACTTGTTGAGTATGGTGGTAAAGACAGTGCAGAATGGATAGCAACTTGAGTAGGGAAAGCAGGAAGATGTTCTAGCTTATACATGAGTGGAGTGTCTTCAAGGATTCTTGCATAGAGGATGCAATGCAATATCTCAGGGAGGAGAGATGGTTGGATAGGACAAGAGAGGGCAGGGGGAAGGGACAACTCTTTTAGGTGATGAGGTGGTGATGGTGGGGAGGATGGTGGTGGGTGGTGAATAGAGCTGAGGTGGCAAAGAGAAGGATAGCACAGATAAATGCAAATCCTATCCCAAGGGGGGTTGGAAAGTGGCTCATTGCAGGTGCCTGGTTACCTTGTACTCCTTAGGTAGATCAGTGGTGTATTTAAGGTTTGATTCTGGTTCCCAGGTGTTCTTGGAAGTTGCATAGCCTTTCCATTTGATGAGATATTTCCATCATCTCCCTATTCCATGGTGGACTAGGATGGTCTCAACTTCATATTGCTCTTCCTTGTTAATGATGTCTGAGGGAGGCAAAGGAAAGGAGGGGCCATGTTCCAGGAATGTGTGGTAGGAAGAGAGTTTGGATGCATGGAACACATCATGGCACTTCCAGGTTGGGGGTAGTTTGAGTCAGCAGGCAAGGTTCAAGAGGACTTTGGTTATCTCAAAGGGCCCTACTCTTTTTTTGGATAATTTCTTAGATGGGTATGGGAAACAAAGATTGGTGGCTTCCAACCACACTCTGTCTCTGGTCTTCCATGGGTGGAAAGTGGAGGAGATGCATTCCTTCATTAGTTGTTGGATCTTCTGATGTGCAGCTAGGGCCTCATCTCATGTCTTGGAGATGAGAGATAGCTGGGTTTCTAAGGCAGGAAGGAAGGTTTTTCCAATAGGTGGGTAAGCACAGGGTTGGTATCCCATCATGAGGTGAAATGGCATTTGGTGGGTAGATGAGTGGTTGGCTGAGCTATGAGAAAATTTGGCAAGAGGGAGGAGATCAAGCCATTGGTGGGATTTACCTTCATAGAAGATGTGGAGATAGGTTTCTAGTTCCTAGTTGACTCATTCAGTCTCTCCATCAGTCTGTGGATGATATGTGAAGGAGAGCTTGATGTCATAGAATAGGAGTCTGGCAAGTTCCCTGGTGAAGGCAGAGGCAAATTCAGGTCCTCTATTGGAGATGCAGGTGTCATGGAGGCCAAATCTAGGGAAGATGTGTTTGAACAAGAGGTCTGCTATGCCTGCAGCATCAATGGTTTTGGAACAAGGGAGGAAAATTACCCCCTTCATAAGACCATGGTCAACCATGACCAAGACAGAGTCCAAGCCACAAACAGGAGGGAGCCCAGAAATAAGGTCAATAGAGATCTGTTGAAACAGGCAGGTAGCAGTCAAGGAGAGTGGGGACAGGGCAGGAATGGTTGGGTGGGTGTTCACCTTGTTGGCTTGACATACTGGGCAGCCAGAGATAAAGCATCATATATAAGTGCCCATGCCAGGCCACCAGTAGTCCTGTTGCAGGCATTATTGGATGGTAAAGATGCCCCCATGGCCACCAGCAGATGAGAAGTGGAGAAAGGAGATGAGGTCATGGCAGGCCAGTTCTGGAACATATAGGCAGTTCTGGAAGTATAAATTTTGGCCATTATACAGCTGGTCAGAGAAGAGGAAGTTACAGAAGAGGGGGGGAGCTATCAGTGGCCACTTTGAGGGCCCTCTTGATGAGAGGGTTGAAGGTGGTGGAGCAGGCAAGTTTGGACTTGAGAGAGATATCAAGGGTGTGGATAACCACATGGTCAGAGAGGATGGGAGATTCAGCATTGTTGAGGGAGATGTCCACCTTGTCCTTCTGAGATAGAGCATCAGCAGAAGCCATCTTGGAGCCTGGGGTCACATCCTGTAATGTTGAGAGCACTTCTATGCTCGAGACTTATAACTGTCCTAGACCTTGGGGGGTACTCACAAAGAGACACAATGTCCAAAGAGTAGAACTTCAAGAGGATGGCACAAGGAGCACAGTAGTGTGTTGAATAAACATAGAACTAGCTAAGGAATACATGTGGGGATCGAGCCAGTTAATATAGTACAATTGAAGCGGAGATAGAATGAGGGATAAACAGAGGTAAATGCCTGCGCTCAG
>JBBPKJ010001134.1:0-12794 GCA_038089195.1 Brasilioporus rufonigricans | reverse complement strand
GATTGGTAAGACTAGAGAGTATTTTGGTCACTTGAACAGCATTCTTTGCTCTATAAAAGGGGATAAGATGAACAGCATGATGAATATTAATAGGAGAAATCTTGGATGGATGACCACCAGTGGTCTTCTGAAGGTCTGGGCACTCATGAAATGATAGCCCTGATATATTAGCACATCAAACACCAAGCTTGGTGGTAATAATATGAGCTGAGTGGCCAGCATCAAGTCAAGCAAGGATAGTAGGCTTTTGATCAGCTATGAGAGATTGCATGGTGATGGAAGTCAAGAATAAGGATGTTTGACACTCAGACATACTATTTACATATGTATCTTTGTTTGTAACACAAACAGAGCTAAATATAGCTTCATTTGATAGTGATTTCAATCTTCAAATAAAAAGTAACAAAACTGGCCCAATGAGGTGTCCATTTTGTAATGGTCATATCTTGGCAGCATCTGAATTGAATCACGTGATGTAAGGGGCAAAGTTGTAGCTAATAGTCCATGCTACAATATGTTCCACCAAAGCGAGGTCTTATTCATTCATATGATTGCAGTGTACTTCATGCATTGGATTTGGATCAAACATTGGGCCAGTTTTGGGAGTCACTGTATTTGAACCTACAGTAATGTTCTTTGGCCTCTGTAACTCACCAGCTATGTTCCAAGCATTTATGAACCACTACTTCCATGATCTGATTGCTGAAGAATGGTTGGTAATCTATATGGATGACATCCTCATTCATTCCTCTGACCTCTCCATCCATCACAACTGCACAAAGAAAGTCCTAGAGCACCTTTGTGATCTCCACCTCTCTTTAAAGCTGTCCAAGTGTATCTTTGATGTCCTAGAGGTAGAATATCTCAGAATGATTGTTGACAGTGGTAGCGCCAAAATGGATCCAGCCAAACTCTCCACTATTACCAAGTGGAACCCTCCCTCCAACATAAAGGGGGTGCATTCATTCATTGGGTTCTGTAATTTCTATCACAAGTTCATCCCCAACTTCTCCCTCATTGCTGCCCCCAACCACCTCCTCACCCAAATCAAACAACCCTGGATCTGGGGACCTGATCAGGAATCCACCTTTCACTCCCTTCAAAAGATTTTCACTACAGAACCAATCCTTCTTCTCCCAGATGTCTCAAAGCTGTTCACCCTGATGTTTGATGCCTCTCTCACAGTGGTGGGTGCTGTATTGATGCAGCTGGATGCCAATGGTGACCTCCACCCCTGTGTGAACTTCTTGAAAATGTTGGGTTCTGCTGAACAAAACTATGATATCTATGACTGGGAACTCTTTGCCACCATCCTTACCCTGGATGAATGGCACCACTACATTTAAGATACTGGCCACCCAGTCACTGTTGTAACTGACCACAAGAATCTGTCATTTATGCATGCACCCCAGAAGTTGTCATGATGACAGGCTAGGTAAAGCATCTTTCTACAGGACTTTGACATCATTTGGGATGTCACCTCTGGCTCCAAGATGGTCCCAGCTGATGCCCTCTCTTACAAGGATGATGTGGACACCTTCCTGGATAACAAAGAGTCCTCTATCCTACCAGACCACACTGTTATCCATACCCTTGACCTTGCCCTCCAATCCAAGATGGCCTGCTCCTCCTCATCCAACCCCCTTGTCAAACAGGCCCTCAATACTATAACTGACAGCTCTCCATTGTTCTGGAACTCCCTTCCCTCTAACTGGCTGTACGATGGCCATAACTTATACTTCAAGAATTGCCTGTATGCCCTTGAATCTGCCCACCACACCCTCATCTCTTCCCTACACTCCTCCCCTGCTGGTGATCATGAAGGGGTCTTTCAAATACAACAACACCTCCAGCAGGACTATTGGTGGCCTGGCATGGGCACCTATATATGTCATTACATTGCTGGATGTGCCACCTGCCAGGCTAACAAAGTGAACACCCACCCCACTGTCCCACCACTTTCACCACTCCCCTCCTCTGCTGTCCACTCCTTCCAACAGATCTCCCTGAACTTGGTCTCTGGCCTACCTCCAGTCTGGGGTCTGGACTCTGTGCTGGTCATGGTTGACCATGGCCTCACTAAGGGGGTAATTTTCCTCTCTTGCTCAAAATCTGTCAATGCAGCAGGTGTTGCAGATCTTTTTTTTAGAAACATATTCCCTTGTTTTGGCCTACATGACATCTGTACCTCTGACCAAGGCCTCCAATTCACCTCTGCCTTTGCCAGGGAACTCACCCACATCCTCTCCTATGACATAAAACTCTCCTCTGCCTATCATCCTCAGACTGACAGAGAAACCAAACATGTCAATCAAGAGTTAGAGACCTATCTTCACATCTTCTGCCAAGGAAGGCCTAGTCAATGGGTGAACCTCCTTCCTATGGCTGAATTCTCCCACAACTCCACTTATCAGGATTGTGTGAAGTCTAAAGGTTGGCTAAGTATTGTAGGAAGACAAGAAAAGAAAAGAGTAAGGGGTAAAGAAAGAATAAAATGTAACAGCAGGGAGGTTTGGCAAGGAGTGAGATTTTGGCCTTTTATTGGTCAAGTGCAGATGTATGTAGTTGATAGAGTTCTGGAGATCTGTTGATGGATTCAGGGATGGACAGCAGGTGTTGCTTTTAGTTGATGGTAGGGTTGGCTTCTTTAAACCAGGGGAGTCCTAGGATTATATTCTGGTTACCACAGTTCATAACATAAAAGGAAGCTTTTTGTGTGATTTCTTTGATTGCAAAGAAAAGTTCAGTGGTAAAAAGGATTTTTTCTGAGGAGTTTGCTCTTTCATTGGATTCTGTAATTTCTACTGCAAGTTCATTCCCAATTTCTCCCTCATTGCTGCCCCCTCCACCTCCTCATCCAAGCAAAGCAACCCTGGGTCTGGGGACCTGACCAGGAATCTGCCTTCCATTCTCTCCAATGCATCTTCACTGCTGAACCTGTCCTCCTCCTTCCAGATGTTTCCAAACCATTCACCATGATGTCAGATGCATCCCTCACTGTGGTGGGTGCTATACTAATGCAGCCAGACACCAATGGCAACCTCCACCCCTGTGCCTACTTCTCCAAGACTTTGGGCTCTGCTGAATAGAACTATGACATCTATGATCAAGAACTCCTTGCTACCATCCTTGCTCTGGACAAGTGGTGCCATTATCTTTGAGGTACTGGCCATCCAGTCCATGTTATCACTGACCACAAAAACCTATCCTACATGCACATCCCACAAAACTGTCTCGATGCCAGGCAAGGTGGAGTATTTTCCTGCAGGACTTTGATATCATCTGGAACATCACCCCTGGCTCCAAGATGGCCCCAGCAGATGCCCTGTCCTGAAAGGATGAGATAGACACCTCTCTCAACAATATAGTGTTCTCTATCCTCCCTAACCATGTGGTCATCTGTGCTCTTGACTTATCCCTCCAATCAAAGCTCACCTATTCCTCCTCTTCTGACCCTCTTGTCTGATGAGCCCTTGAAGTGATTGCTGATAACTCTCCCCTCTTCTGGAACTCCTTCCCCACTGACTGGCTTTATAATGGGCAACATCTGTATTTCAAAAATTGCCTGTATGTCCCTGAACCTGCTTGCCATACCCTTATCTCCTCTCTCCACTCCCTGCCTGCTGGAGGTCATGAAGGTATCTTCCACACCAAATAACATCTACAATAGGACTATTGGTGGCCTGGTATGAGCACCTATGTGTGGAAGTATGTAACATTACAGGGTGTGCTACTTGTCAAGCCAACAAGGTGAATACCCACCTGACTGTGGTTCACATGCTATGAAGATATAGTCAATATGAAACAGCAATATCATGGAAAGGGTTTTTGAGCTTTTGAGCTGATGGTCCAGATCTCTGTCAAATCATACAATAATTGCCATTCTTTGGTAGTACAAACAAAGATACACATATAAAAAATATGTCTGAGTTTAAATAAGTTCCCACACTCCTTGATTCTCAACCACCATCATGGTCAGATTCTTTTCTCTTACTTAACAAAAAATCATCCTCTTTTTGCTTAATTCTGGCCATTCTGGTGAAGCCATTACCAAGCAAACTGGTGTTAGCCCTTCTGCTATATCCAAACTTTGTTCCAAAGAGTGCTCTGGCCTTTTCAAAGCTGTTGGAGGTCATCCTTCCAAGCTTTCACCTACTAACATTTGCCATGCCCAGTATCTTATTACCTCTGGAAAGGCTGAAAATGCTGTTCAAGTGACCAGATCACTTGCCAATATCATCAACCAACCACTCTCTGCCAGTACCATCCACCTCCACTTGAAGAAAGCTGGTATGAAAGCTGTGGTGAAGTCCAAACACCCTATTCTCTCTACTGGGCATCACAAAGGTTATTTGGATTTTGCCTATGCTCACAAGGACTGGACTATAGAGGACTGGAAGAAGGTCATATGGTCTGATGAGACCAAAATCAATCACCTAGGATCAGATGGTCACAAATGGGCATGGAAAAGGGCAGGTGAGGAGCTTAGTGATAGGCTGGTGCAGGGAACCCTCAAGTTTAGAGAAGGTTCTCTTATGATATGGGGTTGTATGACTTGGGAGGGAGTTGGTTTTGCTATCAAGATTGATGGTAGGATGGATGGGAACCTATACCTTCAAATTTTGAAGAATGAGCTCCAGCAAACTCTGGAGTATTATGGTCTCAATCCTCCTGATATCATCTTTCAGCAGGACAATGATCCCAAGCACACTTGCAGGCTGGTCAGGAATTGGCTGAAGGAGCAAGAATTCAATACCATGGTGTTGCCTGTACAGTCCCTTGATCTAAACCCTATTGAACATCTCTGGGGTTGTCTGAAGAGAAGGCTTGCACAGCATGAAAACCCCTCTAGTGGAATTCATGAATTATGGGAAAGAGTTCAAGTAGAATGGGATAGGATACCAGTTGAGGAGTGTCAGAAGTTGATTGAAAGCATGCCTAGGAGAGTTCAGGCAGTGCTTAAAGCAAAAAGAGGCTATACCAAGTACTAATAATGTTCAAATACCCTTTTCCATTCAAAAGCTCAAAAATCCTTTTCATGGTATTGCTGTTTCATATTGACTATATCCTCATAGCATGTGAACCAAATCACATGACTTAGGAAGCAATCTTGTAGCAAAGAGTATGTACTATTTATAACTCCACCAAAGCTAAGTGAGATTCTCACAGTGTTTGGCAATGTGCTTCATGCACTGCTGTTAGGGTTAGCATGGAAAGGGTTTTTGAGCTCACTGTAGCTAGTCTCCTCCTGTAATCCTTAGCTAGTTCTCCATTTATCTAAAATGCACTACTTTGCTCACTCATGTGATCTTTGCCAATTCTTTGCCTTCTGGACATTGAGTCTCTTCATGAGTACCTCCCAGAACTCAAGAAGGAGTAATGCCAAGCACTGTCAGTGCCCTATAATGTTATAGCTCTAAGGCTTTTTTCATAAAAGAGTGTTGCCTTATTATACCATTCAGAGACTTTGGTGGATATGGTGTCCATAGAGTAGACCCAAGTCATTAACCAGGATAGTAATCCAGCTGAATAGTATTTGATGAGGACATTATCTTGGGTTTCAAGCTTTGCAAGTACTGTATGATTCTGGAATTGGGCAGTATATTCTGCAAGAGTTGGTTGGTAGGAATCATTTTGTTTGTTATGGATCATGTGTGTGGTGGCTAACCATGCAACTGCATTGGATTTGACATTATAATGTTTGAATGCCTTTAGGAATTTGGCTACAAAGTTGTTGTATTTGAGAGTGGTTACTATGCCATTGGTGATGGCAGCCAAGCAGAATGTGGTTGCCCAGGTAAGGGCAGATCCTTTAGTCATAAAGGAGAGAGCAAAAGTGACCTTCTTTTCATCAGTGTCATAGACAGTAGAGTTGACATAGAGATAGAAGGTGACTAAGTTGAGCCATTGCTCAGCTTTGGTAAAGTCACTGTTGAAGGTCTCTGAGGTGTTAAGATGGAGTTCAGTGGATTTGGCAGTCATGGTCAGGTTAGGAATTTGAGGGAGAAATTGGAATGTTGGTTGTTGTTGTACTGGGATTGGGGAAGGTGGTGTGGGAACTCTAGGAATAGTTACTGCTGTGGATAACTGGTGGGCTAAGTCTTGATCAAGGATGTCCTCTGTAGGGGTATGGATAGTAATGTCTGGGTTGGAAGGGCTAAAGACACCTTTTTCTTTACTGAATTCAGAGGATTCTTGGATAGGGGGTGTTTGTATGGCACAAAGGTCCCAAAGTTGAGTCTGGGAGTTCAGGGTGGAATGGTGACTGGCTAAAGAGCAGTCATCAAGGGAGGAAAGTCTAGATCTTTTGTTATGGTTGTCATAGGATAACCATAGCCTCAAGCTAGTTCAATGATTCAAAGGTTCCTGTTGCAGATTATGCAAGGATTATTCTTGGTCTAGACAAGGATATGACAAAGGGATTTCAAGGGGTTCAATGGTAGCCTTCACTCAAGAGTAGAAGGAAGTCTCTGAGAATGAGGGTAATACTTGAGAAGATCTAGACTAGGATTACAAGGTATCATACTAGAGTTTATATACCCCAAGTATGAGTTTAGGGCAGGCATATGAGTAAGTGATGAATAAGTAAGATGAGTCATCAATGAATAATCAATGACTAAAGAAGATGAAGTAATCAGCTGATTGGTAATGCAAATTGACTGAGTAAGAAAGAATAACTCAAACATGCAAAGTAATATACTTAGCCAAGTGAAAAGAAAGGATCAACAAAGGTTAACTGTGAGAAAAGGAAAAGTAATCATAACAGTATGTTCATTAAGGTACCAATAGTCTTGGCAGGAACAAAGTTATCTATCTTTCTTTTTTATAAAGAAGAGGGGTGATGCTTAGGAGGATTAAAAAAGTCAGATCTTGTGCATGGTTTTTAAGACTGGGAACTCTGGTCCAAGTCTGACTGGAGATTAGAGGACCTCAAGGAGAATGAAAGAAGTTGATGATGGAGATGAACACAAAGTCTGGAGTGGAGATGTTGGAGTTGGGAGGATATAGTGAGGATGTTAGTGTATGTGTTACATTTTATTCTTCCTTGACCCCCTTATTCTTTTCTTTTCCTTGCCTTAATCCACGATACTTAGCTAACCTTCAAACTTCACACAATCCTGATATCATATTGGTGATCTCCTTGTTTCATCATTGTTTCACCTTTGACACTTCTTGATTCCTGTCTACTATAGATCCTGATCTTCCCATGGTAATCACTGTTGGACTGCTTAGCTTCTCTTCCATTTTACCACACTTCCTGGTCACATTAGATATGCATGGCTTTCATCACCATTCCTGCAGCTCTCCACATTCCTTGCTTCTCTTACTTCTGATCCATCTTATCTCTTATCATAGACATTCCCTGCCAGCTCTACAGTTGGTCCATGCACATACCCAGTAGTATATTTAGTAGGGACTTCACTGTACTTAGTCCCCATCTTAAATCTACTTGGACATACCACCTAGTCCAGAGTCCTACTTATCAGGAAAGTTCTAAGACCACCCTTAGGCAAGTCAGGCAAGCCCTAGACTCTTCACTGAGTGCTAGGCAGAGTAGATAACCCTATTTCCAAGTCTACATCTCAGTCCTACCTGGATCAAATGTAACAGTATAACTTATGTATCATACCCTGGAGCAGGCCCATGTCCTTGTATTTCAGAGGGATAGAGCTTGTAACATTATAGAGCACTATTGTGCTTGGACAAGGGGGTTCAAGTAGTCTTCCTGACCCTAGGAGGTACTCACAAAGAGATTCAGCATTCAGAGAGAGGTTCTAGGCACTAATCACAATTGGTAAGCCAAGTGGTTTAGATAAATGCAAAACTAGCTGAGAGATACATGAGACAACTAAGCTAGTTCTTATAGTACAATAGAAACAGAGATGGAATCATAGATAAATGAAAGCAAATAGATCACTATCACCACACAGACTAGTTGACTAAGAGATTTAGCTAGGCTGGAATACTGGAATCAAACCAGCAAATGAAAGGCCTAGTTAAACAATGAAGAGATCAGAATCTGCAATGTGTAAGAGAATATTGTAGGAGATGTTTGTCCAAAGTAAGAGTCAATCAAAGAGTAGAGGGACAATGAGGGTGTCCTCAGGATATAGCACTGCTAGGAAGAAGAAGAAACTGGTGTGAGTGAAGGGAAAGATGTGGTCATGTTGGAAGAAGATAAGGAAAAGTCTGAGTCTAAGATGAACAACTGTAACATTACCCCCTTCATAGGCTTGAACCCCTGGTGCAAGCTCCTCAAGATTGATCCACTTCATTGATGTCTCCATTGGAAACCTCCTCCATAAGATCAAGGTCCCTGACAATACAATTGTCAACAAGGTGTCCCAAGCAATCACAGTTACCATAGCAGTGGTGGGGACAATGGTGGTCTCCATGCCCCCATCAATTGCAGAAGGGGCACTGGGAACAGATGCATGAGATAGGAAGATGTCCCAGTGCAAGGACATGGCAGTGGAGGCAGGAGTAGGTGGGGCAGTCTCTCTTCCAATGACTGAGTTGGTAGCAATTATGGCACTTGTGAAGGAAGCAGTCAGCAGCAGGAAATGGGTGGAAGATGGTGGATAAGATATGAAAAGGGGAGGAGAGGACACACCCATGAACAGTGGTCCAGTGCAGATTCAAATAAGTAGAATTGTTCAGAGATGGAATATCCAGGGATAGGATTTGAGTGATAGCATCATCCTCAGGATCAGGAGGGGAAGAGGCTAGGCAATCTGCAAGTGGTAGGCAAGGGATAGGAGATGGTGAGTGGGGTATGAGAGGTAGGGGGTAGGTGGTGACAAGGTGCTGTTCTAAGTAGTCATTTTGATCATTCTTGGAGAGGGTGTAGAAGATGGGTAAGAAAACATCAGAAAGGTTGGTGGGAGGTAAGGAAGCAATAAACTGATTAAAACCTAGTTTGTATAGATGGTCAAGGGGAGTGATAGGACTGATAGAGAGAGAAGTTATCATAAAGCTATTGAATGTATTGTCTATGTCAGCCAGTTTCAAAGAAAGGTAAGTATTGAAGGCTCCTTGAGAATAGTGGTAAAGATATATTGCAGAATAGAGAGCAGTGTTGTTAGGAAACAAAAGAAGGTGTTCCAAATCATACATAATTAGGGCATTTTCCAGGATCCTGGCATAAAGAAGATAATGAGAAAGTTCAAAGAGTAGAGAAGATTGGATTAGATGAGACAAGGCTAGGGAGAGGGACATGTCTTAGTTGGTGGCAAGATGACAGAAGGGAAGAGTGATGGAGAGAGTGGAAAAACATGATGGATATAAAGAGGAGGGAGATGCAAATAGTGGTAAGGGCAATCCAGAAGAGAATGGTGAGACAGTTCATTGCAAGTGCCTGGTTGCCTTGTACTCCTTAAGTAGATCAGTGACATATCTAAGGTTTGATCCCAGTTCTCAGGTGTTCTCAGAAGAGGCATAACCTTTCCATTTGATAAGGTATTTCTGTCTTTTTTTCTATTCCATGAGTCAGGATGGTCTCAACTTTGTATTGTTCTTCATTGTTGATGATGTCTGGAGGAGGAAACAGGAAATTAGGACCATGTTCTAGGAAAGTCCTATAAGAGGAGAGTTTGGATGTATGGAATATATCATGGCAACCCCAGGTGGGAGGGAGCTTCAATCAGAAGGCAAGGTTTGAGAGGACTTTGGTGATCTTGAAGGATCCAACTCTTTTTGGGGTGAGTTTCCTAGAGGGGTATGGGAAGTGAAGATTGGTGGCTTCAAGCCATATCTTGTCTTCAGTTTTCTAGGGGCAGAAGAAGGAGGTAATGTGTTCCTTCATCAATTGTTGGGTCTTTTAATGGGCAGCAAGGGCTTTATCATGTCCCTTAGATATGAGGGACAGTTGAATTTCCAGGACAAGAAGGAATGTTTTGCCAATTTGTGGATAAACATGGGGTTGGTATCCCATCATGAGGTAAAATGGCATTTGATGGATAGAGAAATGGATGGCAGAGTTATGGGAGAATTTGATGAGGAGGAGAAGGTCTAGCCATTGATGTGGTCTGCCTTTGCAAAAGATGTGGAGGTAGGTTTTCAGTTCCTGGTTGACTCATTTGGTCTCTCTGTCCATTTGTATGTTATGACTTATTCTTTTTCCTTGTATCTCTGACTTACTTTCTTGTCTCCACTTCATTATCTTCAACTTTGCTGACTAAACTCTTACTTTTCCATGTTCAAGTCATGGATTCTTGTTAGTCAGATCTTTTTACTAATTGTCTGATTTCCATTGCATTCTATTCTGTTCTATGTCTACCCTTAACTTGGTCTGTGCATTGATCCAGTACTTATATAAACCCTGTCCTCTCAATCATGTACTCTAGTCTAGTCTCCTCTGGAATACTATATTCCTTTCTCTAGAAGACTCCACTCTACTTTGAGTGAGCACTCCTTGAAACCTTACAAGGTTTACCTTTGTCGTCAACACCCTTTGAACTAGACCAAAGGGAGAACTCTTGACCCTCTGAAATTATAACAGAGGATATGTCTATCCCTACCCAGGCTAGCCATAATATTGTGGGTGATATGTGGAGGAGAGTTTGACATCATAGGATAGGAGTCTGGCAAGCTCTCTGGCAAAGATGGAGGCAGACTTGAAACCTCTGTCAGAGATACAGGTGTAATGGAGGCTGAATCTAGGAAAGATATGTTTAAAAAAGAGATCTTCTATGCCAGCAGTGTTGATGGTTTTGGAGCAAGGAAGGAAAATTACCCCCTTCATAAGACCATGGTTGACTATGACCAAGATGAAGTCCAAGCCCTGGATTGGGGGGAGGCCAGAGATGAGATCCATGGAGATCTGTTGAAAGAGGCAGATAGCCAAGGATGGAAGTGGTGACAGTGCAGGGACAATTGGATGGATGTTTACCTTGTTGGCTTGACAGGTAGCACACCAAGAGATAAAACAACATATATGTATAGGTGTCAATGCCAGGCCACCAATAGTCCTGTTGCAGTTGTTGTAGAATGTGAAAGATATCCTTGTGTCCCCCAGCAGGTGAGGAATAAAGGGCAGAGATGAGCTCTTGATGAGCTGGTTCAGGGATGTATAGTCAATTTTTAAAGTATAGGTTCCAGCCATTGTAAAGCCAGTCAGTGGAGAGGGAATTATGGAACAATGGGAAGTTGTCAGCTATTGCTTCAAGAGCTTATTTGACAAGTGGGTCAGATGAGGAGGAGCAAACCAGCTTTGATTGGAGGATGAGGTCAAGGGCACAAATGACTGTGTGGTCAGGTAAGATAGTGGATTCAGTGTTGTCCAGGAAGGTGTCTATGTCATCCTTGCAAGAGAGGGCATTGGCTGGGGCCATCTTGGAGCCAGGGGTGACATCCCAAATGATGTCAAAGTCCTGTAGGAAAATACTCCACCTGGCCTGTCATTGTGATAGTTTCTGAGGTGCTCACATGTAGAATAGATTTTTGTGGTTGGTTACAACAGTCACCAGGTGACCAGTACCCTGGAGGTAGTTGCACCATTCTTCTAATGCAAGGATGGTGGCAAGGAGTTCACAATCATAGATGTCATAGTTGCATTCTGCAGAGCCTAATGTCTTTGAGAAATATGCACAGGGGTGGAGGTCACCATTGGCATCCAGCTGCATCAGTACAGCACCCACCACTGTAAGGGAGGCATCAGACAGTAATATAAATGGGTTGGAAACATCAGGAAGGAGGAGGACAGGTTCAGTAGTAAAGATCTATTGGAGAGAGTGTCAAACTTGGGTGACATGCTCCAAGTGTAACTTTGGAATGCCAGAGTTGTTGTATTGGTTGGTCCAGGACTTGGCTTCACCTTATGTGGTATGTCTTGTGGAGGTCTGGTGTCCCACTTTCAGAGGGTTAGAGGTCAGATGAGAGTTACTAAGAACTCAAGTTGGAGAGACAATGAACAAGATGAGGAGAGTCAAGTTAAGTCTGGCAGAGTGGAACAGAGAGTGGACAAGGGAGAAGAACATCAAATTCTGTTGATATTCAGACTAGGGAATATAGGACAGAAGTATGGAGATTATATACTAAAATCAAAGGTGGATTACTAAGATAGAAATGACATTGGGTAGACATACAATGTGCAAAGGTACAGAGGTGAAACAGGAGTGACAGAGTGTAAAGGTAAAACAAGAATGGAGAGATGTTAGAGTGACATAGGAATAGAGGTGTCAGAGAACAGAGGAACTAAGATGTCAAGATGAAACATGTTCAAGAAGTAATGGACATCCAGAGTTGGTCCAGGGTAAGGAAGACAAGATTTAGCAAGTAAGATAGTCAAGAATTGATTAAAGTAGTCCAGAGTTGGGTCCAGAGGACCAGAGTTTGACTTGATGGAGTTTGATATATGACAGGGAGTGAAAGGCAGACTCTTGGTTGGGTTCCCAGATCCAGGGTTGCTTATATGTACTATAGATGGTATGCAGCTATCAAGAGACAGCATTCTCAGTTGTGTGCATTACAATGGACCGAGGAGTTCTACAGTGGCTCAAAAAACTGTCCCAATGTTTGTATGTTTTGCACTAAATATGACGGTGTTCAATAGCACCTGATTATTATCCAATGATATGAGTGTATGGAATATAGTACTTACTCTTGGGTCTCTATTGATCCAAGATTCAGATGTTTTGGTTATTGTTTGGTGAAATGGTAGCCATATTAAAATAACAACTCATTGGGACAGTTTTTTGACTTTGAATTCTCATTACATATATTGGACCCTGGTGTGTTGTAATATGATTACATACCTTAGGTAAGTAATATATTATGTTACCCTTATGTAATTA